>ML986982.1:0-14210 GCA_010094045.1 Lojkania enalia | reverse complement strand
TAAGTACCTAGATCTATAATAATAAATAGATAGTTTTAGATAGTTCTCTTATTAATTCGTAGGTATAAGTAGATATACTAATTAACTAGGGTTTAGATTCGGTCCTAAAAACCTTTAATAGTAATTTTAAAGGGTAAGTACTATATTAATATATATAGGGCTTAGGAGAGTAATCTAGCTACTATAAAATTAAGGAATAGGAAGCTTTAAGTACCTATATTAATAAGAGCGTTTAGTTATATACTAATACCTTTTAAATATAAGATAGTAGGAATTTAGAAGTACTTTCTTCTAAATAAATACGATAAATTAATATTTAATAAATTATACTTACTTAAGTCTAGGACGGAGAGTTTTCTTAAACGTCTCTCTTTCCCACCTAAAAACTATCTAGATAGTACTTATTTACGTCTAGAAACTCTTCTTCTTTAATCTTCTCTTATTTAACCTCTATCTCTTATATTTTAAAGACTATATATTCGTTTATAAAATATTCTAGTTTACTATAGTTATAGTAATTATTTAGAGTTATATACCTTTTAGGTGTAGAAGTCTTACTAAGTTATTAGAGAGTAATTATAGTAGAATAAGATATTAATACTAGAGTAGATTAGAGTAGTATTAGATTATAGGTTATCTTAGATAAACTCTTAGAAACCTTCTAGTACCAATCTAAATTTATTTTAGCTGTAACCTATAGGCTAATAGTTCGTTCTAGAAGGTTAAGAACGCTTCTCCTTTCTATATTATAGGCTATTAAGTAGGCGACTATAGTATTAAAAGAGCTTTTTTATGTAAGCTTAAAGCTAAGGTTTAGTATTCTTAGGCTGGAGAGGATCTTATCCTATAGGTAGAAGAACTACTTAGATTAAAATACGGATCCTCTAATAGTTATACTAATAAAGTAAGCTTTAAAAGTTGGAAATACTTCTCCCTTATTTATCCTTAGAACCTAAAACGCCTATCGCGCCTCTATCTCTTT
Source organism: Lojkania enalia (assembly GCA_010094045.1). Taxonomy (NCBI): domain Eukaryota; kingdom Fungi; phylum Ascomycota; class Dothideomycetes; order Pleosporales; genus Lojkania; species Lojkania enalia. Next base: position 13,228 of record ML986982.1, on the reverse strand, counting down.
ATTATCTATAATAAAATATAATTATAGAAGTAAAATTATTTCTTTAGTATTCTTAAACTAATACTAGTCTAATTTAGCTAGATATTTTAACTCTAGATACTCTTTCGTAGTATTAGAGGTATATCTTTATACTAATACTATATATATATACTCTATTAGATAGTAATCTATATTAATTTTAAATTAGTCTAGAATTAAAACTTACTATTATTTAAATATAGGTTTACTACTCTCTATAAAGCTTTTAATCTTAGGCGTGCGTTTAGTAAGGTAGGCTTAAAAAGGTTTAGGGGTAGCTAAGAAGTTTCTTACTAGAGGAGTTGTAAAAGTTTCTTAGCGTATTATTAGTTCTAATTTAGTAGTTTATAGAGGTTAATTAAAACTAGTAGTTCTCTATTATATTAAGCATATAATCTCCTCTTATAAAATTGCGATTTATTTCTTAAGGGTTAGTTTACTCTAATTTCCCTCTAAATTAGATAGATTCTTTATTATAAGCCCTATAGAGAGGGGTCCGCCTATTATAGGACCTCTTATAGGAGGTAACGGTTGTTCTATATATATAGATAGAAGTTTACTCTTACTATAACTTACGCGTATATTAGTTCTAGTATAGGAATTAGAAGGTAAATTATAGTTAGATATCAGCGGTTACCTCCGATTCTAATAAGTTATTAGTAGTTTCTAAATTTCTACCTAGGTATACTCTACGCGGCTTTTCTAAAGATAATCCTAATTATAGGAGATAGGAAGTTCTAAACCTAAAAACTTTAATTAATAGAAGGTTTTTAAAATTCTATCTAGATAATTAAATAATTTAATATAATAGTATATAAATATTATAATTTAAACTAAATTAGGTATATTTTAGATTTAGATATAGTTAAATAAATAATTGATATAATATTATTAAAGAGGTTATTACTAGTAGTATTAAGTTCTTCTATATAATATAATAGTATAGGTAAGATAATAGGTCTAAATGTGGTATAAATCTACTTAGAGGTATATAGAAGTATATAGGGGTTTAAGGACCTAGAAATTCTATTAACACCTATAGGCCTTATATAAAAGGATATAGAAGAACTACTAAGCTACTTATAAGGGAGTATACAACTATATATAGAAGGGAAAAGCGGCGGAGCTGGGGGTAGGATAAGATAAGTAAAAAGCTTTAGGATAAGGTTGTATATAAAGCTTTTCGTAGAACGATTTCTTCGCATTATTATACTTACTTCTATACTAGTATAAACCGAGTTAGATATTTTATTAACTTTAAAGTAATCCGCAAGCTCTATTAAGTATACTACTATATTTTAAAATATTAGTAGTAGTATATTCTATTAAGAACTTAGTAATAATAGAGCTAAAAAAGAAATAGAAGGATAGAAGTTATTTTAGTTACTATAGGATTTAAGTCTTAAAATTACTACTCTTTTAATAGTACTTAAACTTAAATTACTACCTAAATTAGTAAGAAATTGACTATTCTAAATAGATATAATAGACTTATAAAGCTAAGAGTAGTTATTTATAAAATTAGAGACTATATATAAAATAAATAGGGTATTATAATAATATATAAAGTAGCTAAGTTTATTAAAGTATTATAGCTAGGATCGATTTATAATATATATTTGTATACTCTTCTAGTTTTACTATATTATTAAAGATAGTCTATATAATATACCTTAAAGCTAGTAGGCCTTTATCTTCTAAACCTTCTACCTCTAGTCTTCTTTATAAGAGAATTCTAGCTCTTATTACTAATATTATATACTCTATAAATTATATATTCTATATTTTACTTTATTATTAGCCTACTATAGTTAGTATTAAAACTAAAAATATAGCTAGTAATTTAGATTACTATACAACTTAAATAAATATAAAATTTAATTATAAAGACTATCTACTTAACTTTTATAGTAGCTACTATAAAAGTATTTTATTAGAAAGATTCTAAGGCACTATTAAAAGATTTAAACTGGAATACTATACTAGGTAGAATAGTATTCCTACTCTTCTATATCTAGTTAGTATAGTAGACTATTCTCCTTACTCGCTCTTTACTATTACCTTTTACTAATAGAAGTATTATAGGTTTTTTACCTTATCCTTCTACCCTTACTAATTTATAATATTAAGCACCTATTTACTTTTATACTTTTTCTTCTATCTACTAAAATTTAGTTAAGTACTAATAGTTTATAAACTATATTTTCCTCTATTATTTTTAATAAAATATTAACCCTCTTAAAAATATATAGAGTATTATAGGACTATATATATTAGAGTAATAGATTAATATAATATATTATAACTAGTAGAAAGAGTTACTTAATATTATAAAATAATTTTTAGTCTATAGTATATACGATTATAATAATATATAATATAATTATTAGATTAAAAAGATTCTAGATATTTATAAATAGCTATAATATATTATCTATAAAAATTAATATATTTAAAGTTTAAATACCTCTTATATTTTTTAATATAAGAAGTTTCTTAACTAGTAGTAATAGATATTAGCTTGTCCGGTAGAGCTTATATATTATCTCCCCCTCTCTTACACTCTTAAAGAGTCTTAATAGAAGTAGATATATTAGAAACCTATAAGATAAGAAATATAGTATATTTTATACAGCCTAGATTTTTCTAGAAATATAGTAGTTAGTAGATTAAGTTAATTTATAATAGTAAGTAGTATATATAAAGCTACTAATTAAAATATATAGCTATAACTATCCTATTTAAATTTATATATTTTAGAAGGTAAATCTAAATAGTAAAAGTTCTAGAATTTTAATATTAAGTATTATAATATATTATCCTTATAAATTAATTAGAGTTTATTAGTATGATAATTAACTTAAAACTCTAAGTATAATACTATTACCTAAAAGGTTTTCTAAGATTAGATTTTTATTAAACTTTAGTCTAATAATAAATAATATCTTTGATAACTATAGAAAATATATAGTACTATTATACTAATACTTAGTAACGTTCTTTAAAACGCTTTTAGAATTATTAAATTAATATAGAAGTATCTAACTAATATTAGAAACTTCTACTCGTTTAATACCTCTAAAGAGAATAGCTAATAAAGAATACTAGAGATAATCTTAATATATAGTTACTAAGTCTATAATAAGATTTTAAAGGTGTTTAGACTTAATAAAAGAACTAAGTAGAGTAATATTAATATATTTATAATAGTAGTAGAAAGCTATTATATAAAGCGTTTCTTTTAAAGGAAAAAGTATTTTAAAGATAACTAGATAAGCTTAAAAGACTCTAAAGTCAGCTAAATAGTTATATATAAATTCTACTAACCTTCTATAATATATAATTATTATAACTATACTTTCTATAGATAAATAACCGCTAAAAAATACTAACTTCTAAATACTACTTATATTATAATTAAGAATAGGATTAATTTAATAACTATAGAACTTATAAATATTTTAGATATATAAGACTCTAATAATTAGTAGAAAAAATATTAGTATTAAATTATCTATAGAATATAATAATAATAAAATAAATACTTCCTTAAGTTACCTAAATTAGGTTATTTTTAGAGCCTAATAAGAATTTAGCTATAAATAGTTTAATTATAGAACTTATAGAAACATTTTATTTATCTAATTTTCTAGCTTTTAAAGATTTAGAAGATACAGTATAAGAAATATAGCTATTACTTCCCTATTACCCTAAGCTAGAAGGTTAATCTAAATTCTTTTATTAGTAGGAAAAAAATATAATTCTTTAATTTAATAACTAAATAGATTAAATTAAACCAAACTTAGATTTATCTATAGTAGATATAAATCCTTAAAATTTATCTACCTTATAAGTAGGTAGAGATTAGATTTAATTAGAATAGTATATAAGAATAGTATTAATTTTTCTAGTATACTATAGAATTGTTAATATAAAAATATTATTACTATATTATAAAATACTTTAAGAAAAGAAAAAGTAAAATAGTTCTTCTATCTTAAATTATAATCTTCTAGAATTAGAACAATTATATTAATTAAAAGCTCTATTATAATAGAATATTAAAATATCTTAAGATAAATAATAATAAATTTTAATAGAATAATTATTATATCTTACTAGAATTACTTTTTATAAATAATAGCTACTTTAATTAAAGCTAGTAGTTATAGCCGGAAATAAGTATATAGAATTCTAATATAAAAGTCTACTAAATTATACGAGTTATATAAATAGATATACTTTAAAACCTACTTACTTCTAGTAGAATTAAACTATAAATAGAACCCCTTAGTAAATAATAATATAACTATTTCTATAAAATTACTAATCTAATTTTAGAAATTTTATAAAAAGTATAATTTTATAAAAAATTTTAACCTATAATTAAATATTTTAATCTAATAGATATTATTAAGTACTATTTACTTTATCCTAATAAACTTAGAACTAGAGAAAAAATAATAAAGCAAATATTTCTTATAAATAATTACTATTATATATAAAACTTTAACTATTATATACTTATATTTATAATTATTTAGGCCTAATATAGAAATTATATTTTATAAATAGCCGGGCTTATATTTAAAAATAAAATAATAAGAGTTTAATAGAGTAAAATAGATTATTTTAAATATAGAGAATAAATAGTAATAGAACTATTTAGGCTTAAATATAATATTTATAATAAATCTTAAAGAGATTATAATAATCTTATTTCTTTAGAATATAGTTGTAAAAGTTCTAGCTTATAACTCGGTCCTATTCCTATAATACTATAATAGCAGTTACTTTTATACAACCCTATATTTACCTAAACTAAAGTAAGCAAATAATATATATCTTACTACTATACACCTTCTCTTCTCTTTCTCTAGTTTTAATAATAATAGATTCTTATTATATCTAATTCTATTATATCCTTCGACCTTCTTAATTTATTAAAACTTATACTATACTAGATTCTATCTTAACTACTAAATAAATCTACTACTATATAAAGTTATAGACTAAAATAGACTAGTAGAATAAGAATTTAATATAATAACTATATAGAGATAGTTCGCTAAAATAGCAGCTAGACTAGAATACCTAGATAAAGAAAAGTAGTAATAGTAACTTAAAAGAATAAGCCTTTATTAGAAGCTTAAAAAATAACTAAATAAATATTTAGCCCTTAAAAGAAGTATTTTATTAACTATACTATTAATAACTACTAAGCCTATTTATATAAAAGCTATATTTAATAAGTTAGATAAGTTCTAAAAAAACTATAAAGCGTATTCTATTTAGAAAAGTAGTATAAAGATTAAGATCTATATTAATAGTTTATCTATAAGTTTAATAAATATAATAGTAGTAGCTTATATAATATTATTTTATAAGAGTAATACTAGAATATACTTTTAGTTCTATAAAAAATATATTATTATAAGTATTCTTATCTATAATAAATTCTAGATAATTATAAATATATAATATAATAACCCTTACTATTAGAAATAAGCTGGGATTAAGTTTAAAAACCTAAGATAAGGTAATAAAATCTTTATTAAGTTTCTAGTTAAGTATAATTATTTCTTTATAAAAGTATTATATAACTCTTACCTAGACTAAGTTAAGATATAAAATTTAAAAGAAAAGATTTATCCTAAACTCTACTAATTAATAATTAGTAGTATTAGTAAAGAAGACCTTATATTATATATAACCTTTATATAGAAACTTTATATTTTTAATAACTATTTTAAAGTAGTTAAATTTAATAGCACTTTTATATAGTTCTTTAGTAGAGGGAAAACTAGTTAGATAAGAGACAGATAGAGATAGCTACTTATACTACTCTTACAACTATAACTATTAGCTACTATTAATAATACTATAAACTAGATACTAATAGCTAATCGTAAACTCGTATAGTATTTAAATATAAAGCCTTAACTACTAGAGAAAATAAGAAATATTATTAAGAAAGAGCTAAAGATTTAGAAATAATAGAATATCTATTTTACCTATAAAAATAGGAGTTACTTTATTTAAAGCTACTATTATACTCTACCTAGAAGTAGTATATAGTTTAATTAGGCTTATATAATACTACTAGAACCTATTTAGTATAATAAAGAATATAGAGATATAGCTTAAGTTAATAGGATAGGAAGAGTATTACTCTAAATAGAAGTCAGCGTTTAAAACTATAAAAAGGGTAGGCGAATAAGTAAATATTAGATAAATTTAATTAATTTTAGATAACTAGCGTTCTATTTATAGTTCCTATACTACTTAATAATATTTTTAGCCTTCTTACCTTAATAGGTAATAGCTATAACTTATATATAATAGTTAAGAAAAGGATTATATAAAAGGTTAGATTAGAATACTTCTACCTTCTAATACTATTAACAGCTTTATTTTTTAGCAACTTCTTAGCTAGAATTATTAAAGAAGTAGCTATTATTAACTTATTAAATATAGGTAGGAGTTAGGTGAGTCTGGGTTAGGTATTTACTTATATAGTCCTAAGAATAGAAGAAGATTATAGTATAATCTTAAAATATTTATAGAGGTAAAGTAAGAATATAATTATTAACCTAAAAATAGAAATGCTATATATTTATAGAACGGGGGTAATTATACGAAACTAGGAGCTTTAAAAGTAGTAATATATAGCTAATATTACCTAAGTCTTAATATATACTTTCTCTATTATAGTAAAATACTATAGAAAATGCCTATAAAATTCTCTTACTAAGCTATCCTATATTTTTACTATTAGTATAGCCGATATTTAAAAGGCTCTAGAAAATAAGCTAAAAATAGACCCTTATATAAAACTCTCTAAAGAATATATATAGTAGCTTTATACCTTTAATTAATAGAAAGCTAATAAGCTACTACTTTTAAGACTAGAAGTAGACTATATAATCAAGCTAGAAGGGAAAGATAGAAGCCCTCTAAGGATCCCCTCAGGTCTTTTATATAGAATGTTATAGGAGATACTTCTTATTTTTTAGAAAACTCTAATAGAGCTTTTTAATAAAAGATTTATTTAGGTTAGTAACTCTCTAGTTATAGCACCGGTTCTATTCGTACAAAAACTAGGGGGTAGCTTCTACTTCTATATTAACTACTACGCCCTAAACGCTATTATATAGAAAGACTACTACCTTCTACTTCTAATCTAAGAAACGTTAAATTAAATTAGTTAAGCTAAATAGTTTATAAATCTTAATATTATTATTATATTTAATAAGATTTAAATTAAAGAAGGAAATAAGTAGAAGATAGTATTTATAACCTACTATAGTTTATATAAGTAGCTAGTTATATCCTTTAGCTTTATAAATACTTTAAGTACCTTCTAATAGTATATTAATTATATAATCTAAGAGTATTTAAGCAACTTTATCTTAGTATACTTAGATAATATTCTTATATATATAGACGGCTCCTTATAAAACTATTAGCGTTACGTTAAAGTAATCTTTTAAAAGTTAATAGATACTAGTCTCTAACTTAATATTAATAAGTGCGAATTTAAAGTCTATATAACGAAATATCTTAGCTTTATTATTAATGCGGAAAAAGGTATCTAAATAAACCTATAGAAAGTTAAGATAATTTAGAATTAAAAAGTATTTATATTAGTTTATAGTATATAGAGCTTTTTAAACTTTATAAACTTCTACCGCTAGTTTATTAAGGAATTTTCTAAAGTAGTTACTCTACTAATAGCTCTTATTTAAAGAAAATAAGAGAAGAAATAGTTTTAACTTAATAATTAGGTACTTACCACCTTTAATTACCTAAAGTAATACTTTATATAAACGCTAGTATTAGTCTAATATAACTCTAAAAAGGAAACAATTTTAGAGTATAATACTTCTAGCTAGTATATTAGAGGTATATTACTATAATATAATAATAAAGGAGTTTTACAACCTATTACTTTTATATTAAAATAAATACTTCTTATAAAGTATAACTACCTAATTTATAATAAGGAATTACTAGTAGTTATATAAAACCTTAAAAAATAGGAGTGTAACAATGCAAAGAAATCGTTCTACGAAAAGCTTTATATACAACCTTATCCCAAAGCTTTTCGCTTATCTTATCCTACCCCCGGTTCTACCCCTTTTCCCTTCCGTATATAGTTGTACACTCCCTTATAAGTAGCTTAGTAGTTCTTCTATATCCTTTCGTACAAGGCCTATAGGTGTTAATAGAATTCCTAGGTCCCTAAACCCCTACGTACTCCTATATACCTCTAAGTAGATTCGTACTACATTCGGACCTATTATCTTACCTATACTATTATATTATATAGAAGAACTTAATACTACTAGTAACGGCCTCTTTAATAATATCGCATCGATTGTTTATTTAAATATATCTAAGTCTAAAATACGCCCGATTTAGTTTAGATTATAATACTTATATACCGTTACATTAAATTATTTAGTTACCTAGACAGGATCTTAAAGACCTCCTATTAACCGAAGCCTTTAGGTTTGGAACTTCCTATCCCCTACAATTAGGATTACCTTCGGAAAAGCCGCGTAGAGTACGCCTAGGTAGAAACTCGAAAACTACTAATAACCTATCAGAATCGGAGGCAACCGCTGATATCTGACTATAATTCACCTTCTAATTCCTATACTAGAACCGATATACGCGCAAGTTGTAGTAAGAGTAAACTTCTATCTACGCGTGTAGAACAACCGTTACTTCCTATAAGGGGCCCTACAACAGGCGGACCCCTCTCTATAGGGCTTATAATAAAGAATCTATCTAATTTAGAGGGAAATTAGAGTAAATAAACTCTTGAGGAATAAATTGTAATTTTATAAGAGGAGATTACATGCTTAATATAATAGAGAACTATCAGTCCCAATTAACCTCTACAAACTACCGAATTAGAACTAATAATGCGCTAAGAAACTTTTGCGACTCCCCTAGTAAAAAACCTCTCGGCTACCCCTAAGCCCCCTTAAACCTACCTTACTAAACGTATACCTAAGATTAAAAGCCTTATAGATAGCAGCGAACCTACATTTAAATAATAGCGAGCCTTAATTCTAGACCGACTTAAGATTAATGCGGATTACTATCCGACAGAGTATATACGTATAGTATTAGTATAGAGATATACTTCTAGTACTATAAAAGGGTATCTAGAGCTAAAATACCTAGCTAAATCGGACTAGTATCGGTTTAAGAATACTAAAGAAATAATTTTACTTCTATGATCGTATTTTATTATAGGTAATAAAGAGATAGAGGCGCGACAGGCGTTTCAGGTCTTAAAGATAAATAAGGGAGAAGCGTTCCCAACTTTTAAAGCTCGCTTTATTAGTACAGCTATTAGGGGATCCGTACCCTAATCTAAGTAGTTCTTCTACCTATAGGATAAGATTCTCCCCAGCCTAAGGATACTAAACCTTAGCTTTAAGCTTATATAGAAAGGCTCCTTTAACGCTATAGTTACCTACTTAACAGCCTACGATATAGAAAAGAGGAGCATTCCTAACCTTCTAGAATAAACTGTCAGCCTATAGGTTGCAGCTAAAATAAATTTGGATCGGTACTAGAAGGCTTCTAAGAGTTTATCTAAGGTAACTTACGATCTAATACTACCCCGATCCACCCTAGTATTAATACCTCGTTCTACTACGATCACTCCTTAACAACCCAGTAAGACTTCCGCACCTAAAAAGTATACGACTCTAGGAAATTACTATAATTATAGTAAACTAAAATACTTCGCGAATAAATATATAGTTTTTAAAGTATAAGAGATAGAAGTTAAATAAGAAGAGATTAAGGAAGAAGAGTTTCTAGACGCAAATAAGTACTACCTAGATAGTTCTCGGGTGGGAAATAGAGACGTCTAGGAAAACTCTCTATCCTAGGCTTAAGTAAGTATAACTTATTAAACATCGATTTATTATATTTATTTAGAGGAAAGTACTTCTAAATCCCTACCGTTCTATATTTAAAAGGCGTTAGTATACAACTAAACGCTCTTATTAATATAGACGCTTAAGGCTTTCTATTCCTTAATTCTATAGTAGCTAGATTACTCTCTTAAGCCCTATATATATCGATATAACGCTTACCCTTTAAAATCACTGTTAAAGGTTTTTAGAACCGAATCTAAACCCTAGTTAATTAGTATATCTACTTACACCTACGAATTAATAGAAGAACTATCTAAAACTACCTATTTATTATTATAGATCTAGGTACTCAGGATTGTATTATTAGCATTAAATAGTTATATTATTTTTAACTCCAACTAGATACGGATAAGAATCGGATTATATAGCCCTTTAAGTATCCTACTACTTATAATCTTTTACCTCCTCTTCTTATATAATTAACTTAGCCAACACGTAATAAGAAGGTAGAGCTAAATATCTAGCGACGCGACGCTCTATAGGAAAAGGACTAGTATTAGCAGTCCCGCAGTCTAACTATCTATTATATTAAGAGTCTACTAAGACTGCTAAAACTATATTAGTCTCTTATAGCCTATAGTTTAAATAAACTTAGAGCTTCCGTATGCCCGTATAAAATAAAGTCCGAACTCGATCCGAAGAAAGTCTATTCTCCTATTATTACTCTTATCTTAGCTAATACTTTCTACTTTAATATGAAGAGGAAAGAGAACGAGTTTTTCTCTACGTCTTTATACGAAATTGAGTGGCTGATTAAAGATAAGCAAGCCCTAGAGCTGGAAGACGAGGCTGAAAATAAAGTACTAGTAAATCTCCGATTACTATCTAAATACTATAGGTATTAGGATATATTTAGTAAAACTATAGCTTATTAATTACCGGAATACCGCCCTTATAATTATAAGATTATTCTTATAGAACCCCTCCCTAATAGTTACAGCCTATTATATAAGTAGAACGTTAAGGAGCTGGAGGCAACTAAGAAGTATATTATAGATAATCTATAGTATAGGTATATTAAGTAGAATTGGAGCTTTTTCGTATCTCTAATCCTTTACGTCTATAAACCTAATAGCGACCTATATATCTGCGTAGATTATTATAAACTTAATACTCTTACCTATAAGAACGTATATCTAATACTATATATAGATAAACTTCTATCTAGACCTACTAAGGTAGTAATCTTTACTAAGTTTAATATTCGCGCGGCCTTTAATAAGATTAGAATAGACCTTAGTTTTAAGGAATATACTACTTTTCAGACTTAATACGGAACCTATAAGTATAAAGTTCTACCTTTTAGATTATATAACGGCCTAATAACTTACTAGTACTATATAAATAACGTACTAATCGACTACCTAAATAACTTCTGTATCGCTTATCTAGATAATATTCTTATCTACTTAGAAGACGAGGCGATATACGCTATTTACGTTAAGAAAGTTCTTAAGAGATTATATTAAGTAGGGTTATAAGTTGATATTAAGAAGAGTAAATTCTATATTACCCGAACTAAATACCTTAGCTATATCCTCTTAAATAAAGGCCTTAAAGTTAACTTAGAGAAGGTGGAAGTACTACGTAACTAGCAGCTACCTACTACCGTAATGGGTGTGAAATCCTTCTTAGGTTTTACTGGATTCTATCGATAGTTTGTACCGGAATTCTCGCGTGTCGTAAAGCTAATTATCGCACTATAGAGCCCTATAACCTCTTTTATATAAACTTTAAAATATAATATTACTTTTAAGAAATTAAAGTCAGCCCTGTTAAGTATACCTATACTCTACTACTTTAACCCTGCGTTAGAAACAAAAATGGAAACTAACACCTCTAATAGAGTAGTTGTAGAAGTACTGTTACAGAAATATTCTAACGGAAAATAGTACCCTATAGTATTCTATAGTAAGGTTCTATCCGGTTCGGAACTGAACTAGGAGATTTATAATAAGAAACTATTCGCAATCGTTACTACGTTTAAATAATAGAGGGTAGAACTTACTTCAGTAGCTACTAGGACTCTAGTATATACCAATCATCGCTCACTCGAATATTTTATAACTACGAAGGTACTTAATACTTGTTAAGTTTATTAGACCGAGGAATTAGCTTAGTATTAGTTCCGAATTAAATATACTCTAGGTAAGAATAATACTAGAGCAGATATCCTCAGTCGTCGCGAATAAGATATAGAAAACTTAAAAGTAGTTTAAACTAATAACCGGTTAAGAGTCCTATTTAGACTGTATTAACTTCACCCCCGAATTAATACCGAATTAGCCTAGTCCTATATTACCTAAACAACAACTTAAGCGGCTATATTAAATATTATTAAAGGCTAGGAGTAGGTTATATTACTAGACTCTCTAGAATTAATCAACGTATTACTATAGAAAAACCGAGCCTCCTTCGCGCAGGAACGTATACTTCTACCTTATAAGTATTAGATAGAGAATAGACTACTCCTTTACAATAATTGCTTATATATTCTATTAGATTTAGGCCTTTACACGCGACTTATATAAGAGGCTTATAACTAAGTATCCTCCGCACACCCAAGCGCTACTAAAACCTATTAATTACTATCCCGGAAGTACTATTAGAAGGGTATAGAAGCTACTTATAAACGATATATATAGAATTATATTCTATACCGTAAAGCTTATCTAATATAAACCTAAACCCTAGGTTTTATCTATCTACTTCTTATACTAAATTAACTAATATAGTATCTGTATATTAACTTTAAGAATTTCTCTATAGATAAGTCCGGATATAATTAGATTATAGTAGTAATCGATCGCCTGTCTAAATAAGCGGTGTCTATTCCCTACTATTATATAATTAACATACGGGGAATAGCCGAATTATTTATTTAATAGGTGTACTACTTTAGCTATATACCCGAAACTATTATTTTAGACTAAAGACCTTAGTTTATATCCAGTTTCTAGTCTAAATTCTGCTATATCTTAGGCGTGAAGATTAAACTATCTACTACTTATTATAAAGAGACTGACGGATAGATAGAGATTATAAACAAGTATATTAATTAGAGACTACGCCCTTTCGTATCCTTCTACTAGGACAACTAGAGTTCTCTATTACCTATAATTAACCGAGTATAAACAACTCTACTCTATATAACTATTAGAATATCCCTATATCAGATTCTATATAGATTTAAGCCCTGTTAGAATTAGGATTAGAAATATTCTATTAATCCTATTACTATAATA
>ML986980.1:0-12100 GCA_010094045.1 Lojkania enalia | reverse complement strand
TATATTCGACTAGTTCTTAAAGTCTTAAGAGTAAATAGTCTATAGCTTAATATAGATAAGTATAAGTTCTACTAGTTAGAAGTAATCTATCTAGGGTATATAATTACTATAGAAGAGATTTATATAGACCTAAAAAAGGTAGAGACAATTATTAACTAGAAATACTCTAAGAATATAAAAGATATTTAAGCTTTTATAGGCTTCGCGAACTTCTACTAATAATTTATTAGTAACTTCTTATAGAAACTCTCTTCTTTAGTAGCTCTAGCTAAGAAGAATACTTAATTCGACTAGAATAATAGCTGTTAATATTCCTTTAACTATTTAAAGGATACCTTTATCTCTATATTAATTTTCTAATACTTTAACCCTAAACTACTAATAGTAGTAGAAGTTAATACGTCTAACTTTATAATAGTTGGTATACTTAAACATCTTAAGAAGATAAAATAGATACTAGATATTATTATAGTTCGAAAAGTATATAAAGAACTATAGAATAATAGTATACTTTAAGAAATCTAAGAAAATTATAGCGAATTTATAGGGCTATATAAAAAAGTAGAGAATAGAAGATTACCTAAATATAAGAAATACGACTATAAGATTATTATTAAGGATAAAAAGAAACTAAAACCTAGTCTAATATATAACTTAAACTGAGAATAAAGAAAAGAACTTAGGAAGTATATCTAAAAGAATTTAGTAAGAGGGTATATATAACTAAGTTAAGGTAAAATAGTATTACTAATACTATTCGTACCTAAGAAGAATAGTAAACTAAGATTATATATAGATTATAGGCAACTAAATAATATAACTAAGAAAAATAGATACCTGTTACTTAGGATAATAGAACTTATAAGTTAATTATAAGGAGTTAAGTAGTTTATAAAGTTTAATATAAGAGAAGAATACTACTAAATTTAGATAAAGGAGGGCTATAAATAGAAAATAGTATTTAAAATAAGAGAAAGTTTCTTTAAATATCTAGTAATACTATTTAAACTTATAAATATACTAGTAACCTTTTAAATAGTTATAAATAACACGTTAAGGGAATATTTAGATGTATTTATAATAGCGTACCTAGATAATATTCTAGTCTATATAAACAGATCGCTAAGAGAGTATAAAGAATATATTAGAAAAGTATTAGTAAAACTATAGGAGTATAAGTTACTTATAATCTTAGAGAAATGCGAGTTTTATAAGATAGAAATAGGGTTCTTAGGATTTTAGATATCTAGAGATGGTATTAAAATAGAATAAGAAAAGGTTAAAGTAATACTAGAATAGCTAGTATCTACCTTAATTAAATAAGTCTAATTATTTTTAAGCTTCGCGAATTTCTATAGAAAATTTATAAGCGGGTACTTTAGAGTAGTAGCACTCTTAATAGAGATTACTAAGAAAGAAAAAGAGTTTAAGTAGTAAGAAGTATAGTAAAAAACCTTTGAAAAATTAAAAGCCTGCTTCACCTTAGTATTAATACTAAAGATACTAGACCTAGAGAAGTAATTTTAAGTAGAAACTAATGCTTTAAATAAAATAATAGGCGCTTACTTAAGTTAGTAAAACGAAGATAGAAAGTAGAAGCTATAAGCCTACTTTTTAAGGAAAATAAAACTAGAAGAACTTAACTACGATATATATAATAAGGAACTATTAGTAATAGTTAAAGTATTAAGAGAATAGCGAGTATATTTAGTAGAAACTAAATATCTATTTAAAGTTTAAATAGACTATAAAAACCTTATATACTTTATAATAATAAAGAAACTTATAGAAAGATAAATATAATAGGTAGAATAACTAGTAGACTATAACTTTAAGATAATATACTAGAAAAGGTTAGAAAATATAGCTATAGATATACTAAGTCGTAGAGCTAACTATATAACTAAAGAAAGGTATAAAAGAGACGCGATCCTAAAATAGAAATTAGATAGATCTCTTATATATAATTACATACGAGTTGCCTAAGTTATAAAACTAACTATACTAGAGTAAACTTAGTAGTAAAAGCTAAAGGATATATAGATAGTAGAGTAATATCTAATAAGTAGTAAAGAAGTAAAAGTAATTAAAAACGCAACTTAGAAATAACTATATATATACCCGTATATATAATAGCAGATAATAAAAGAATTATATAAATTGTTGGAATAGAAACACCTAAGAGTAGTAGAAATAGAGTAAAAGCTAAGAAAGAGCTTTACCCTTACTAATATAAGAAGAGAAGTATAAAATATACTCTACGAGTGTTTAGAATATAGAAAGAATAAGGTTATAAGATATAAACCTTATAAATTCTTATAGCTGTTAGAAATATCTAAAGAACTATAAGAGTAGATTATAATTAACTTTATAACTAAGTTACTAGAGTTAATAGAACTAGAATTAAAAAGAAGATACGATATAATTATAAATATAGTAGACTAACTAATAAAATATATATACTTTAAACTAGTTTTAGAAATAATAATAGTATCTAAACTAATATATAAGTTATTATATATAGTATTTATAGAGTATAGAGTTCTAAAGTATATTATTTTAGATAAAGATAAATTGTTTATATCTAAATACTAGTAGAGATAGATAGAAAAGATAGGAATCTAATAATAGATGTTAACTAGTTTCTACCTATAGATAGACGGTTAAATAGAGTAAGTTAACTAGAATCTAGAAATATATTTAAGAATATATATTAATAAATAATAAAATAATTAGGTTGAATTATTACTTATAGTATAAATAGACTATAATAGAATAACCTAAAATACTATAAGAACCACGCTTTTTAAAGTTAACTACAGACGAAAAGCTATTATATATTAGAAATAGAATAAGAAAGAATCTCCAGTTCTACTAGTAGACTAGAAAGCTAAAGAAATAAAGGAAATCTACAATTAGCTTAAGAAAAAGATTTAATTAAGAAACCTTAAAATAGTAGAATAGATTAATAAGTTAAGAATTAAGGGACTAACCTTTAAAAAGGGGGGTAAATTTTCCTATTAATAAAAAACTTAAAGACTAAAAGACTTGCGAAAAAGCTAGATTATAAAAAAATAGAACTATTTCTAATTAAAGAATAGATTAGACCTATAAATTTTAAATTAAAGCTACTAAGTAATATAAAGATATACCTAGTATTTTATAAGTTAAAACTAGAACTAGTACTAGACAATATACTATTATAAGAAACTATTAATATAGAACTAGAATAAGAATATAAAGTAGAATATATACTAGTAAAAAAGCGGTTTAGACGTTAGTAGAAGTATCTAGTAAAGTAGGAAAGATACATATAGGAGGAAAGTTTATAGGAACTAGTATAGAACCTAACTAACTATACTATAAAACTAAAAGAGTTTTACTAGAAGGCTAGAATAATAGGTTATTAAGTAAAACCTAGTTAGAAAGTAATAGCGATAGTAATATAGAAGAAGCCTTTTATACGGAACTCGGAATAGTAGTAGAGAGCGCCTTAGACCCGGCGGACCTCCTCTTCTCTTCCTCTAACTTCTCTTACTTTTCTATTAACTTTACCTCTTATTTCCTAAGATCTAGACTATACTCTTTTAGAGAATAGATACGCTTCTTAGCACGCTCTAAATAAGAAAGAGCTATATAATAGCGATGTATAGATTCCTCGAAGTAATAAATCTCCTCTTTCTTAGTAGCTATAAAATCTTAATAGGTAGAGGTAGACTTCTTATAAGCCTTTAATATACTCGCTAGAAAATAGCGAAGGGTACTCTTAGTTAAAGAAAGATTATAGGATAAACTCTAAGAAAGATACTCTCTATATATAGAAGAAAGGGTAGTATTACTATAGTAGTTATAGTTTATAGACTAATAGTTTAAATAATAGTAAGAAGGATCTATTATAATACCTAATAAAAGAATTAAGTAACTAGTATAATAGTTATAGATAGAGGTGTTTTCGTGTTAAACCTTTAGTATAGTAGAAGAGAAAAAGAAAGAAGAATAGGGCTATACTTATAAGCTGAGTAGGACCTACTAGAATATATAAAGTACCGACCCCGGAATAGAAAAATATAGATATAATACTATAGTATACTTATATAGAATATATTAGAAGCTAGAATAAGCTACTAGAAATAGTAGGATACTACACCTAGATAGAATAGGTAAGGTAATAGATTAAAGAGCTTTAGGATAAACTTATAAAGGGGGGAGTAGGTATTATAAACATAAATTACTAAGAGGTACCGCTTTTATAGCTAGAGCTTAATCTAATATTAGCTGCTATATAGGTCGACTCGGACGAGGACTAATAAGATAATAATAGGTAGAAGTATATTAGAGACTAATTATTAGATAGTAAGTAATAGGACTATATAAACTAGGGAGATAATTAGCTAGATAATAAGGTATAGTATAACCTATATACGTAATAATAGTAGAAGTATTAGGTATAGTAGAGCAGACCTAACGAACCTAATAGATCTAATAAGCTAGACTTAGTAGTCTTAGACTTAACTATATAAGATAGAAGATTTTTCTAGAAGATTAAATCCTATATAGTTATTCTCCTAGATTTATTTTATTACTATATTAGACTTCTAAGAATATATTTATTATATTTAAAGAACTAGGCGATCCTACTACTCTTTCTTTACTAAAGCTACTACCTCTAACCGACCTAATATAAATAAAGCCCTAGTATATATACGACTGTAACGGCGGTTATTATATATACTAGTAGTATATAGGTTAGTAATATCTAGAGAGGTGCTAACGGTAAATTAAGACCTATTACCTACTTCTCTAAGTATATAAACCCTACTAAAGGCAATTATAAGATATATAATAAGGAGCTACTTGTAATTATCTAATATTTTAAGTAATAGAGGCCTAAATTAGAAGGTATAGTATTCTCTATAGAAGTATTAAGCGATTATAAGAACTTATAGTACTTTATAATAATAAAGCAGCTAAACTATTAATAGGTCTATTAGTTAAAATATCTATTAAGGTTTAACTTTAGTATTATATACTAACCTAGAAAACTTAGAAAGAAGCCTAATATCTTAACTTAAAGGTTATAGGATAAGTCTATATAAGAAGAGGCCTATAGAAGTTATTAATAGATATTACTTCGTCCTAAACTATTCTAATAGATAGAAGTAGACTAATCGATTATAAAGATTATCGATAAAGAGTACCTAATTAATAATCTAATCTAAAATACCTTAAAGCTATTAAAAGAAGAAATCTATTAATTTAAACTTTTAACTCTAGCTAACTATAAAGAGTATAATAACTAACTATACTACTAAGATCGACTTATAGTACTAGACTATAATAAGCTAAAGTTTAAACTACTATAAACTATCTATAACTTACTATCTAGTAGATATTCTAGTTAAAGAAAGATCTTAGAACTACTCTAGTACGAGTACTATTAGTTAAGGATATTTAACTCGATACGATAATATATAGGCTGTTATTATATATACTAAAGAAGTAAGGCTTTTAGAGAGAAGTACTATAAAATACTAAAACTGTTGTCTATACCTAAATAAAGGTTTTAAGATATTTTTATAGATTTTATAACTAATCTACTAGAATTAGAAGATTGTACGAATATTATAGTAGTAGTTAATAGGCTTAGTAAGTATAGATACCTAATACTATACGTAAGAATTAAAGCTCCTAATATTATTTAACTATTCCGTTACTATATATAGGTTTACTATAAACTACTATATACTATTATATCTGACTGTAGGATATAGTTTATCTTTACCTTCTACTAAGAGCTTTATAGATAGCTATAAATTAATATATATATATTAACCAGCTTCTATTTAAAGATTAATAGCTGGATAGAGAATACTAATATAGTAATAGAATAAGTTCTCTAAGACTATACTAGCTATAAATAAAATAACTAGATTAAATATCTACTAACAGCATAATTTAAAGTAAATAATATAGTATCTAAATTAATAAAAGTCTTTCTATTTCTAGCCTACTTTAGCTAGCACCTTTAAATAGGCTTTAAGCTGCTTATAGAGATCTATTAACCGCTAAAATAGTCCCTAATAGCCTAGAAAGCTAATAGACTAGTTAATAAGATAAAAGATATTATAGAATATATTAGAGAAGAACTTACTTAGGTATAAGTATTTTAATAAGAGTATACTAACCGTAAACGCGTATCAGCCCTTAACTACTAGATTAGTAATCTAGTCTAG
Source organism: Lojkania enalia (assembly GCA_010094045.1). Taxonomy (NCBI): domain Eukaryota; kingdom Fungi; phylum Ascomycota; class Dothideomycetes; order Pleosporales; genus Lojkania; species Lojkania enalia. Next base: position 5,867 of record ML986980.1, on the reverse strand, counting down.
CTAGACATTAGGTATATATATATATAAAGACTATTAAAAAAAGTTTAACTAGAAGAATATAAACCCTTATAAGGTTATTATAAAGGTATCCTCGTATACTTATAGACTAAAGCTACCTAAATTAGCTAAAATATATTCTATATCTTATATATTACTATTATAGCTAGTATTTAAATCGTCTAACTATTTATCTAGTTAATAAATATACAACTCTAAACCTATCGAGATTAATAGAAAACTAGAATACTTTATTAAGCGAATAGAAGACCTCTACTATAACTAATAGAAACGCCGGTATAAATACCTAGTTAAGTAGACTAGCTATTATAACCTAGAATAGTACCCAGCTAATAACTTTACTAAGATAACTACTATAGAAGATTACTATACTAGAAACCTAAATAAATAAAACCTAAATATAATATTACGTTTAGATTCTTAATTAAGTACTAGAGTCTAATCTAAATATATTCTTAGACGCCTATAATAATACTATACTAATATAATACTAGTAATACTACTACTACTAATCTCTAGTATAGTACTACTATATAAACTAAACCAACTTAATCTCTAATATAATACTACTATTAACTACTAGTCGCGCTAATATATATATAATCTAGCCTAATCTCTAATATAATACTACTATATAATAATAACTAATTACGCTAATATATCTATAATCTTAACTAATACTAGTATTAATATATTCTACTATTAAAGCGGCTAAACTATTAAAGCGGCTACTTTTTCTTAGTATAATAAATACTATATATAAAAAGTTAATTTATTTAATATTAATAAGAGATTCTATATATAATATACCTTTATCTAATTTAGAATTTTCCCTACTATTCTTTTAGCACGTGCGAGCGTTATATCTAGTCTTACTATAGTTACTATAGAAGCGTTAAGCTGGTTAAACCCTTTCTTAAGTATTAGTACTATAAGTTTTCTTAAAGGGCTGAGAGCCTATAGATACTTTAGTAGCTATATATAAAGATCTCTTACTATATAATACTATACTACTATACTAAGTATACTTTCTTTTATATGTTTTATACTTAGTTACTTCTTCTAATTACCTTTTAAGCTTAAAGTTACGAGCTTAAAAAAGCATATTCTAATATAGTATTAACTTAGTACCTTTTATAAGCTGTAAGAATTCTTCTTACACCTTTTCTAGTAATTATATAAAGGACTTTTATATAAGTATTAATTGTAATCTAAATTTATATATATTATTTAAAGTTTTAGACTATTAGAAGTTTTCTTATAAAAGTAGTTCTAGTAGGGTATGTAGTTATATATTAAGGTAATTTAATATAACCTATATATTTAGAGGAATAATTTCTATTATTTTAAAGACCTTTTAATAGTTTTTATACGTAAATACGTTAAAAAATACGTTCTTAAAGGCTAGAAGAAAACCTTTTTTATTAATATAGTAGACGTATTAGCGCGCTAAGTTTTATATATATTATAAGTATTTTAGCTTTAATAGTAAGAAGTAAACTATATTAAAAGGCTAAAGTATATACGATAAATAAAAAGGTATATAAAGTATTAGGATCTTTTATATAAGATAGTAATCCTTAAATTCCTAGTTAAGGTAGCTTTTATAGCCGTCTAAAATAAGTAGCTTATATAATCCTACCTAACGCATCTTTATATACTTATTAAAGTACTTTAGCTACTTAAGACTAAGTATATTATTTATCTAGCCGTTTTTAGAAACTGAAATTTTCCAATTATATAATATACCTACTTCTTTATACTATATAAAGATATAGACGCGTTTTTTATAGATAATAAATAGTAGAGTCGCGTATATAGCAGCGTAGATACTTTAGATAATTATAACCTATTTACGATTATCTGGCTGTATAAGAGTAGACTTTATATAATATTCTAAACCTATAATAACCTTTATAGTATTAATAATATCTATCTAAAAGCCTGTTTTATTAAAGTTATAGATATTATTATTATATATACTATATTTTACAATTATATCTTATATAAACTTAAACTACATATTAATAACCTCTAAATTCTCTTATTTTATTCTTTAGTAATTTTTTACTTAATTAAAGGCTATTTTAAACTTATTTATATACGCTATAAATCGTTTAGACTAATTCTTTCCTATAAGTATTCTACTATATACGCCTAATAGTTTATCTACTATATCTACTACTTTATATAGTATAACGATGCAAAGAAATTGTTCTACGAAAAACTTTATATATAATCTTATCTTAAAGCTTTTTACTTATCTTATTCTACCTCTAGTTCCGCCCCTTTTCCCTTCTATATATAGTTGTATACTCCCTTATAAGTAGCTTAGTAGTTCTTCTATATTCTTTCGTATAAGGCCTATAGGTGTTAATAGAATTCTTAGGTCTCTAATCCCTTATGTACTTCTATATACCTTTAAGTAGATTTGTACTGTATTTGGACCTATTATCTTATCTACGCTATTATATTATATAGAAGAATTTAATACTACTAGTAATAGCCTCTTTAATAATATTGTATTAATTATTTATTTAACTATATCTAAATTTAAAATATACCTAATTTAGTTTAAGTTATAATATTTATATACTATTATATTAAATTATTTAATTATTTAGATAGGATCTTAAAAACCTTCTATTAATTAAAGCCTTTAGGTTTAGAACTTCCTATCTTCTACGATTAGAATTACCTTTAAAAAAGCCACGTAGAGTACGCCTAGATAGAAACTAGAAGACTATTAATAATCTATTAGAATTAGAGATAACCGCTAATATCTAACTATAATTTACCTTCTAATTCCTATACTAGAATCGATATATATATAAGTTATAGTAAGAGTAAGTTTTTATCTACGCGTATAGAACAACCGTTACCTTCTATATAGGGCCCTATAATAGGCGGACCCCTCTCTATAGGGCCTATAGTAAAGAATCTATCTAATTTAGAAGGAAATTAAAATAAACTAACCCTTAAGAAATAAATTGTAATTTTATAAGAGAAGATTATATACTTAATATAATAGAAAATTATTAGTCCTAATTAACCTCTATAAACTACCGAATTAGTACTAATAATATGTTAAGAAACTTTTATAACTCCTCTAGTAAGAAACCTTTTAGCTACCCCTAAGCCTCTTTAAGCCTACCTTACTAAATATATACCTAAGATTAAAAGTTTTATAGATAGTAGTAAACCTATATTTAAATAATAGTAAGCTTTAATCCTAGACTAATTTAAGATTAATATAGATTACTATCTAATAGAGTATATATATATAGTATTAGTATAGGAATATACCTCTAGTATTATAAAAGGGTATCTAGAGCTAAAATACCTAGCTAAATTAGACTAATATTGGTTTAAGAATACTAAAGAAATAATTTTACTTCTACAATTATATTTTATTATAGATAATAAAGAGATAGAAGTATAATAGATATTCTAGGTCCTAAAGATAAATAAGGAAGAAGTATTCTCAACCTTTAAAGCTCGCTTTATTAGTACAACTATTAGGGGATCTATATTCTAATCTAAGTAGTTCTTCTATCTATAAAATAAGAATCTCCCCAGCTTAAAGATACTAAACCTTAGCTTTAAGTTTATATAGAAAGGCTCTTTTTATATTATAGTTGCCTACTTAACAGCCTATAATATAGAAAGGAGAAGCGTTCTTAATCTTCTAGAATAAACTATTAGCTTATAGATTGTAGCTAAAATAAATTTGGATTAGTACTAGAAGATTTCTAAGAGTTTATTTAAAGTAACTTATAATCTAATACTACCTTAATCTACTCTAGTATTAATATCTTATTCTACTATAATTACTTTCTAATAACCTAGTAAGACTCTTATACCTAAAAGGTATACAACCCTAGATAATTACTATAATTATAGTAAACTAGAATATTTCGCGAACGAATATATAGTTCTTAAAGTATAAGAGATAGAGGTTAAATAAGAGAAGATTAAGAAAGAAGAGTTCCTAGACGTAAATAAATACTACCTAGATAGTTCTTAGATGGGAAATAGAAATACCTAAAAAAACTCTCTATTTTAGACTTAAATAAATATAACTTATTAAATATTAATTTGTTATATTTATTTAGAGGAAAGTACTTCTAAATTCCTACTATTCTATATTTAAAAAGCGTTGGTGTATAATTAAACGCCCTTATTAATATAAGCGCTTAAAGCTTCCTATTTCTTAATTTTATAGTAGCTAGATTACTCTCCTAAACTCTATATATATCGATATAGTACTTACCCTTTAAAATTACTATTAAAGGTTTTTAGGACTAAATCTAAACTCTAGTTAATTAGTATATCTACTTATACCTGCGAATTAATAGGAGAACTATCTAAAACTATCTATTTATTATTATAGATCTAGATACTTAAAATTATATTATTAGTATTAAATAATTATATTATTTTTAACTCCAGCTAGATATAGATAAGAATTAGATTATATAGTCTTCTAAGTATCCTACTACTTATAATCTTTTACCTCCTCTTCTTATATAATTAACTTAGCTAGTATATAATAAGGAGGTAGAGCTAGATATCTAGTAATACAACGCTCTATAAGAAAAGAACTAGTATTAGTAGTCCTACAGTCTAACTATCTATTATATTAAAGGTCTATTAAGACTACTAAAACTATATTAGTCTCTTATAACCTATAGTTTAAATAAGTTTAGAGCTTTTATATACATATATATAATAAAGTCTAAACCCGATCTAAAGAAAGTCTATTCTCCTATTATTACTCTTATCTTAGCTAATACTTTCTACTTTAATATAAAGAGGAAAGAGAACAAGTTTTTCTCTACGTCTCTATACGAAATTAAGCAGCTAATTAAAGATAAGTAAGCTTTAGAGCTAGAAAACGAGGCTGAAAATAAAGTACTAGTAAATCTCCGATTACTATCTAAATACTATAAGTATTAGAATATATTTAGTAAAACTATAGTTTATTAATTACTAGAATACTACTCTTATAATTATAAGATTATCCTTATAGAACTTTTTCCTAATAGTTACAGCCTATTATATAAGTAGAATATTAAGAAGCTAGAAGTAACTAAGAAGTATATTATAGATAATCTATAGTATAGGTATATTAAGTAGAGTTAGAGCTCTTTTATATTTTTAATTCTTTATAACGTATAGTATAAGTAAGCTAATTACCTAAGCGAGCTAATTATAATACTAAAACTCTACTAAAATTACGATAATTATACTTTATAATATTATACTATAACTAACAACTATAGAATTAATTTAGAAAGAAGCTAAAATATAGTTTATACTTTAAGCTCTTTAATAAGATATAATACTAACTATACGTTATATTATATTAATCTATAATATCTTCTAAAGTATACTTAGTATATAAAAGTAAGAAATAGCTCTATAACACGATTGCTAGCCTAATTTAATAAAGCTTAGTAAGATTAAGAAGTAGGTAATTGTTTAGTATATACTAAATCTAGGTATAAGAGGATTTCCGCTGTAGCTTACTACTATTTAAAATATAGCTAATTTACTACTAACTATATACTTATTATAAATATAGAATACTAAAAGGTACCGCCTCTATAGCTAGGGCTTAATCTAATATCAGCTACTATAGAGGTCGACTCGGACAAGAACTGATAAGGTATTAACAGGCAGCAGTATATTAAGGACTAGTTATTAGATAGTAAGTAGTAGGACTGCGGGAATTGGGAAGATAATTAGTTAGATAATAAAGTATAGTATAACCTATATATATAACTATAATAGAAGTATTAGGTATAGTAGGACGAACCTAACAGACCTAATAGACTTAATAAGCT
>ML986978.1:0-14679 GCA_010094045.1 Lojkania enalia | reverse complement strand
AAAAAAAAAAAAAAAAAAAAAAAAAAAAATTCTAAATTTCAAATTCCAAGCCATGATCCGTTGAACTAATAGTGTGAATACCATCAACACAGCAAGCACCCTTCCACAACTCTTTACCATAGTTTTATCATAGGCACAGAGAACCAGCATCACAGCATCGAAATATGATATTACAAACTTTTCCCACATGTACAAAAAGTCCATTAAATACGTGACCAGGTCAAGTAAGTAGTCGAGAGGCCACACCGCCCTACCCATCCCAATCACAACCATGACATGGACCTCGACGCCTCCAGATCCATGCAATCCGCACGACAAATGCATACAAATCTGCATCTCTGTCATGATGCCGAGTCGAGTCGAGTCTCAAGTCAGTCGCCTTGAGAAAGAAAATTAAGCAGCAAAATACAGAAAATACAGAAGATTCAGAAAGCAAAGCAAATTAGCAAACACATGCCCTCCCTTGACCGCAAGCGAACATATAACCGCTTCATACCATGCCGGAACGCCTTTGAATGGACCATCGATTGGGGTGGGGGGTATCATGGTAAGACCGAAACACAGGCCAGTTCGCTAATAATACACAGGGAGTGAAAAAAGTGAGCTCCTTTCCTCCGTCGACAGGAAAGCATTGGAGCGCTTCTGGAAGTTGAAAATGCCAGTAAATATGTCCATCATACCATAACCAATGGACGAATCCATACCTTTCAGAATCTGCCTGCGTCTGGGCCTCTAAACCTGCCATCTACAACCGAGCTCTGCCCAGGACCACGCTTGCTCGGCATGAAAATGCCAAGGTTGAAACCTCCCCAGTTCGTTCCGCCAAACTGCTGTGCGTTCCGAGCAGCTGCAGTCGGTTGAGCAAGTGTGCTCTGGGATTCACCAAAGAAACTTTGATTCCTATCGGGACCTGGATCGCACATGCTAGGAGGGGCTAGCTTCCAGTAGCGCGTAAAGTAATCCGTGGCCCCATCAGGATGCGTCTTGTCTTTGTCAACGTACCGGCGAACATTGTCCCATAGCCGCACAAAAGTCAGCGTGTTGCTGTACTTATCAGCATCTTTTCCGCGAGAAGACCCGCTTCCGATAACTCCAAAGTTTTGTTGATTTCGAATCCGAGTGCTGGCGTCTGCAGTAGACAAGAGGGACCTGCAGTACTCCTCCAGTCTAGCAGAACGATGACCATCGCGGAACCAAACCCTTAACTTCTCATCCTCGTCGATCTGGCTTGCAAGCGGAGCAGTGAGGTCACCATTTGTTGGCATACTTCCCGTGAAGAAAGGGCCGTGGAAGTTCTGCGGCATTGGTCCGTTCCCAGATCGTATGGCAATTGAGTGGCTTGCAGGATTGCGCATGCCATCCGGGTCACTGAACTTGAGGGTTGCGGCAGGGACTGGATTTACTGCGGTTTCATCAGAGTCAGAATCGGGGTGATCGGCGTGACTACGTGACTGCATGGTGATATGCGTATATGGCGGTGCATTGGCATTCAAGGTGGAGACGATGCGGGTAGGGTTGGCGACAGTAAGACCTGGAGGAGCGCGAAAGGCTGCCCGGCTCGGAGCCCGCAGCGCGGGAACGTCTGGCACAGCAACGCGACTGTCAATAGGGGGTATTGGATGGCGAGCTTGTTCACCTAGCCTAGCCAGCCTCTCCCGAAGCTCCTGGCGGCCACGAGCATCTTCTGGTGAGAGTGGAGCTGGAGGCCGAGTGAAAGTTGAGCGCCTTGTCGATATCTCGAACTCGCTCATAGCTTCTTCGCCAAACTCCACCTCACGCAAGCCAGCAGGTGAAACGTGGTCCTGTGGGCGTGCGCGTAATAGCCGCAATCGTTCCCGTTCACGCTCTCTAAATACCTCCGCTTGAGCTTCAGTGAGTGACATGTGGGTGAGAGCATGAGAAGCCGTTGGCCTAGCAGGGAATTGGTATTCAAAGTTCATGTTTCCCATGCTTGTATTATCTGTGCCCATTGCATTCCTTATAGTATAATTGGAGAAGTTGAGGGCCGCTGGTATCGCCGGCTGCTGTACCTTTTCAGGAGCGACGAAGGGATCTTCAAGAAAATCACGAGCCACAGTACGCTGAGGAGGCGGTTTTGCCGACGGTACGCCGCTTACAGATCTCGGAGCTATCTGATTAAAGCTTGGCAGCGCTCCGGCAGGTGAGCCAGCTGGTGCATTGGACAGGGACAGAAAGTGGTCGGCGTCGGCGGGGATTGGACGGCGTAGTGCTTCAATGTGCTGGACATTCGACGGATCTGGGAGCTGCGGCTCTTCCTGGCGACCATTTTCTCTAACATTTCTCTCACGCTGTTCTGCCACTGCCTTAAAGTACTCTAGGGTATTCTGAGAATAACCCGATCCGATTAAACGGTCAGATGCGAGCGAACCCTCAATCTTGCTTCGATTCTGTGAGTATACCCCGATACTGATCCATTGGAAAGACGATGATGACCATTGATGGGCAGAGACATCGCGATTCGGGTGAGCAATAAATATGACCTGGCCGTCAACAGTGCCAATCTCTTCCTTAAGGCGAATGGGGTCGGGCAGTTGCTTCCCGAACACCCGCGCAGTGTCAGCGGCTCCTGTATATCGTGTAGTGCCTGGGCTGGAATTGTCCTTGCGCTCCCTAGGAAGGTTGGTCGGCGGATCGGCTGAGCTGTCATGCTTGGTGGATGTATCCAATTGTTGTGAGCGAGGTGACGTTTTCAAGTTCGTCTGGAGAGGAGGCAGATCGAAAAGTGATGCTCTAGGTTGGGAACTGTCTGGATAGGACGGCCCAGGCTCGAGCTGCTTGTTGAAGTTTGTCGTTAGAGGCGAGACGTCGTCATGATCGGATTCCATGTTCTCGCTCTTGCTCTCGTGGCCGCCAATATCGCTGAATTGGAGGGGTCGCCAGCCCTTGTTGGGGTTGTTGTTCTTGCGGCTGGGCTGCGGCTTGATGAAACTAGTCAGTGAGACAGGACCGGATGTGGGCCGCTCCTCATCGGGAAATGCCTTGCGAGGGAAGCGGCGAGCCATGTCCGCAAATGTCTTGCCTCTAGCAGGCTCTTCCTCTTCGGCGCTGGATTTGCGGTGCTCTGGGTCCGTGGATGGTGGGAATTGGAGCGAGGGCGAGCGGAAGGTGGGAATCTCTTCGTCGTCAATCTCGGCGTACTCGGCAAATTCGTCGTCGTCGCGGGGCACAATCCGTATATGCGAGTGCGAGGAAACGTCCCCGGGCTGCGTTGAACTACCACTGGGCAGGCGGCCTTTGGACGTTTGAGGAGGGTAGGCCCGGCGGCCTCCAAGTTTGTTAGTAACGTGCACGCGGCAGAGCGGACGGCAAAATACGGGTAGAGGGCAGAGGGCAGAGGTGGGGTTGCCTAGGGTGGGTTGGCGAAAGTTGTGGATGCTGTTGTTGCAGTGGGAGAGATCCGAAGACGAGAAGGTGACAGCAAAGGATACTCACCGCGCCGGCCACGGATCCTCGGTTTGGTCGCCAGCTTGACGATTCGGACGCGGAGAGAGCTATAAAGTGTCCAGTACAATTGGCAACGAACCACAGCGAACGGACAGGCCGAGTGCAGCTATGAACAACGGGACGGATCGCTGCCGGGCAAGCTGCGGTGGTGTCGTGTCGCTTCGCTGGGTAGGAGACGGGAAGCGACAGATGACCTTGACAGCAGCCTCCGGGGTGACGTCAGGAGGGTCGCCCACCGCGAGCTTCGGCGATGGTGAGCAGTGGTGTTGACTTCAGTCCGGATCCAGCCTGCCTGTGTTTGGCCTGGCCGCGGGCGACGGGCGCTTGCGGATCCTATCCGCAACACAGTCTGGGGCTCTACGCAGAACCAGACTAAGATAGCAGTGAGTTCTGAATCAAAGAACGGCCTTGGTCAGAGGAGGAGACCTCGGGACCATCTGTTTACATGCACGTGGGGCAGGTGCAGTGCTACTCATGGACGGCAGCAGCATCCTGAGAGCCCCGTGCCAGCTTGGCGTGTAGTGCCTAGGTAGGCTCTAGCTTTTCATACATGGCGAATAGCCCCAAATCATCTGCTGGAACCTTTCGAGCTATCTCTTCCAATGACTAGGGCTACTCATGACAGCATCTTCAGCGGCGCATCCGGGGGCTATTCTCCAAAATATTCTACTACTGGCGACTACCAGACCGCCCGTAGCTGTATCGAGCCCTTGCGAAGGTTTGCAAAACCCATTGCAGCGATGAGGAACGGCGAAACATTGATTGCGATTGCGGAGGTTTCTCTATCGTGGAGCGAGCACTGTGTCTCATATTCGCCCCCCATTTTCCAGCATCCTCCTATCATTTGATTAGCCATCTTCCAACGGTGCATGGACTTGATAGAAATCACGGGACACTACATGGCAAGAATCAAAATTGACCGAGTGCCACCGCCCGCTCCCACCACCTGCACGTCTTGCGGGGAGATGTGACAGGTCACTTCTTCGTCACCGACTCGAGGACGGCCACTACCGGCACGCTTGCCCTCAAAAAATGAGTTTGACATAGAATCCGAACAGTGGGATCCTCCAGGGACCCTCTTCAGAAAATGATATATATTGATGATTCCCATGAACGCGAGATGAAAGAACAGCAGTTGTTGAGGTGGAGAAGATGAGCTTGGCGGCGAAACTGCGTACTGTGGACATCCGAGGTCCTCCCTGATTGGTCACTGCCGCACTCCACCATAACTATCCACTAAAAGAACCCAGTCTCTTTTACACCTCCACGGTGCTCCCTCGCTATACCTCCGATTGTCTCCCTTCTTTCACCGTAGTACTGGCGCGAAAATAGATTCCGAAACGACTCCCAAACATCGAATTAGAAGTGTGCAATGAACAAACGAAGAGCACTACCAATGACAATGATGGTGGTAAGAAAAAAAAAATAAATAAAAAATAAAATTTGAAAAATGAAAAATGAAAAATGAAAAATGAAAAATAAAAAATGAAAAATAAAAAATAAAAAATAAAAAATAAAAAATAAAAAATAAAAAATAAAAAATAAAAAATAAAAAGAAAAGATATGACTGATCTTCCGCCAACTCATAAAATGGTTGAAAGATATCATGAAATGGGGAGAGAATTCGGAAAGAGTTTTGGCCAAAATTTATCTCAGAAGGAAACGGGAGAACTTTCCGTGATGGATGCCAAAGGAGGGGCGTTAGAATGTTAGACGTATAAGATCCGTGTCATCTTCACTCTCGTATCCGTCTCCTTGGGCTTTCTTGACCACTTCAGCCTCTAAGTGGAGATCTCTGAATGTATGAATGTCTCGGCGAAGCGACCTTTGACACGACGGTTCGTGATCGCATATCACATTGTGGAATCTGAAACAGCCATTCCGGGTCTGATTTGTAGAAAGCGGCTCAGGGTGGATGTGTTGGTGATTTAGACAAACCCAGTTTCCACACAAGTGACTTGCCGTCCACTTCTTCTCGATGATGCCTTCTTTGATCTCAGGGGTCATCACGCCGCTCAGAAACATCAGTACGAACATAATATTGAACCCGACGGATAAACTTTCCTTATTGTGATAAAAACTAATCGTCATTTGGATGGATCCACCCAGACGGCCAACTTGTTCGTCAGCGTAGAGCCAGCAAGCTCGCTCTGTCTGCTCCCCCAATATCTTGCTAGTATACCTCCTCACCCTTTTTTTCAGCATTTCCCGCTGTTTGGGCATATATGTATAAAGCGCCAAACGTTTCCTCCGCCTCAGGTCTTCCTCGTGTTTTAGATCAGTATGCATCTTCTTCTGAAGCGAAAGATCGATAAGGTCGTCATCAATGAGAGCCTGGCTAAATGGAGTCCCTGAGGGAGTAAGTTTGGCATCTGCTGCCTCAAACAGCTTCTCTTCATCATCATTATCATCATCATCATCATCATCATCATCTTCTTCTTCTTCTTCTTCTTCTTCTTCTTCTTCTTCTTCTTCTTCTTCTTCTTCTTCATCTTCATCTTCATCATCTTCATCATCTTGCCATATCTCGAGGTCTTTACTAACTTGAGTCTCTTGCGGGAATGGCAAGTCTGGGACGTCTTCTTCCGGCTCCTTCTTGATTAATTCAGTTTTCAAGCTCTTCCATTTGGGGATCAGGCGAACCAGCCGGCGATGACCGGTCTCTCCATCCTCATCCTCCTCATCGAGAATGATGATATATTCTTCTCCTCCATCGCCATCATAATCATGTTCCTTCTCGGCTCCTTGACTAGAGCTCGGATCAAACTCGAGAAGCAGGCTCTCCGACTCCTGACTCCCCGAGCCATGGTGAGTGCAAGAGTAAGGTGCGAACTTCGAAGGCTCAGGTGACTCTGAAGGAGACTCCCCAATCCAATCCGCAGCATCCCTTTCTACATTTTCCTCTTCCTCCGTGTCACCCAGTATAATAAGCCGACCATTATGTTCTTGCGTAATGATATTTCCAGTAACCCATTCAGGAAAAATGATCGGGTCTTCCAGAGAGCCGGTACCCTTTGTCCAAGTATCTTCAAAACCATCCTCGTCAACATATATAACCTCTCGCGCTCGTTTGGCTTCCGGCTGTTGTTTCCTCTCTCCCACGATATCTGCACTCAGACCCCTTTTCCGCGTACTGGAAGGTGGTGGAGGCAAACACAACGCCATCACAAGCTAATTTCGAGCGTTAAATACGTAAGAGCCGTCGAATAATTAAGAATTGTATTCCAATCTATGTTGACAAATTGCACTAGAAGATACTTGGGGGTCGATAGCCTTTTTGTGAATTAGCATTTTCTCGTCTGATCGATGCATAAGTAAAAGAAGGACGCGCCATTGAGTGAAGTAGCAGCACTACCAAAACTACCGAATTCGTGAAGAAGCAGATTCCTTTGAGACTGCACTCTCCTTGACTTGGGCGTTTGCACCTTCTTTCAATCCTGATATCTCATGGAGATTCCTTAAGCGGACTAAGAAATGAGTGTTGGAGAGGATTGTATCAATGCAGAAGCGGTGATATATTCGGGTTGAGGAAGGAATTGACTGACGCAAAGCTGAAGACTGAACGAAGGAGTTCTCAAAGTGAAAGAGAGCGAATCAGTCGGTTGCTAATAGTGATATTTGGGATTCAGATCTCGTGAATTGACTTGAAGAGAGCTGAAGAGAGCGCTGCGAAGCGTGTGGACACAGCTGATAGGGGTAAGATGAAACTGAAGAAGAGATAGATAGAAATAGCTTCTATGCGGAAGATCAAGAAAATTTAAGAATATTCAAATAACAGTAAGGAAGGCCCGTTCTTCTGATAGATGTCATAATAGCGAATTCTGATAGTATGAAAGAGGGGTGTAAAGACTCTAGTACCGAAGGCCTGAAGCCGAAGATAGACTGCGAGAACATAGGTTGAGAAAAACTTGGAATCCGGACAAGCTGATATGGGCAGATGTCTACGTGAATACCCCCACGTAGAATAGATAGACAGAGTATGCGAACCGGGGTTACCATCTATCGTAGCTATGTAGCTTTCGTATCGGGAAGCTAGAATGAAGGACGCAAGCCTATTCGTTTGGTGTTTGCAAGATAAATATTCCCTGCAAAGGCTACATTACAATGGCTAGGATATCCCGTTTGTCTTTGCTATCTGTGGACCCTACATGGATATGTTGAGGCTGGCCTCTGCTTACGGAGCCATTCCTGACTATCTTAGTACCTTTATGATCTGTTTCGGGTGAAGACGAAATTGGAGCGATTGCCTGGCCCCGGAGGCATCGAGACCCGCTGCACACAGCCCCCACGAGTAGTTGACTTAGACTGAGAAGATGAACCTGGAGCTGAAAATACTGGTTGTACAGCACGACCGTGGATCTCCGGTTGCACATAGTCGCGCCGGCGTGTCTGCATTCCGCGACCTGGAGGGCCAAGACTGAGAGGCGAGGCGGCTACAAATCTAGGCGTGCGACAGCCGCGCTGCGGCACTTGTCTCTATTTAGATATAACCCCCTAAATAGATGCCGTCAGCACGCTCATCTAGCGCCATGTTGGATTTTACAATTGCTTATATTGAGTTTAGTCAATGCGCAAATGCAGCACGTTCCCCCTCATCAATAGACTCGTTTGCAATTGCATCCAGCTCTAATACAGTCCATTTCAACCGAATTTATTGTCAAATACTGCTCCGCATGACACTGTAACTATATGAGACTAACGTAGACAGTGGGTAAACGTTACACGGGCACTACGCCTACTCTAGCAATAGAACTAACGCCATCTACATACATCAATACACGCCCCACGCTGCGGCGTTTCGTTTCAGACGGGTCACCACGCTCCGCTCTGTGGCCCGCCGATCCCCACATGCCATTGGCGCCGTTCCTGCGCATCTAATTCCTGCACTCCAATGGCAAATCCTGAAACCCCAATTCCACCGCCAAGCGACCTCGAGTCCTGCGGTTGACGCGGCCGCCATCCATGCACCGGAAGCACACACGCCCCCCAAACCAATCAGCCCAGCCACACCAGTATCCGCTTGTCTTCAAGTCCCAATGCGGCGCCATGGGGGCAGGCGCCTTGGGGCCGAGAAACCACACAATCTGTAATAGATATATAGCACCATCAATCAATCTCAGCCAGGTCCCAATCTCAGTATCCTAAGCCCTTCAAATTACACCCGCATAGCCTATCCCCCCCCCCCGGCTCGATCCAGCCCTCCAATAAGCACCCTCCCCCAGCCGGAATACCTTCCCCTTCGCTCCGCCGCATACAGCATATTATTCCGGCTTCTTGCAGCCACCAACCCTTCCTTCGGTGCCCACCCTTTTCCCAATTGCGCAAAGAAACTATCCCTTTTTCTTCCTACACACGAGGACGTGCCCCAGATCCGGGCTCCTTTTTGCCAACGTGGCCAAGTCAAAATTTCGACACACGGATTGCAAGTGAATATACCCGAAGAGCGAGAGGCCTAAGCGTCGATGCGGAGACGGATCGCAGGACCAAGCACCCGGTAGTCACAGGTAGTTCCTAGTCACAGAATTGATTTGCATAGTCGTGACTCGAGTGTTTATATGTCGGTGGCCCTTTGGCGGTACTGCCTGTGTCCCCGGGAGTTCGCTTTCTTCCCTCTACATACCTACTATTTACTTTGCAAGGCGGACCAATAGTAACGCTGAGTTGGGGCCCACAGCAACTTTCCTCTGCGTCTAATTCAACCTTCCTTTAATTGCACGACAAAATATCTAGCGCCGATGGCTCTCTCAACCCTCCTTCTCGCCTCTCTGGCAAGCACTGCTACAGCAGTAAGGCTATTCACATCATCCTGGCCAACCGATGGAAAAGGTAACATCGTCCGCGCCATCACATTCGAGCCCGGCCTAGGATATGCCTATGGACGCCCTTCCGCATCCCTGACCACTGTCTCCGAAAACAGCGAATGCGGCAGCACACCGACCTGGCTCGAACTCGACGGCAGCACGTTATACTGTTTGAACGAAGGCTGGGCGGGCGCTGCTCCAGATGACTCTTTCAATACCCTGACTGTCAGCGCCGACGGCAGCCTTAAGCTCAAGGCCTCGACCAAACTGCCCCTGCCCGGAGCGGTCGCCAACCAATTCTACAACAACAAGCAAGCCGTCGCGCTGGCTCATTACGGCGGCGGTGGCATCTCCACCCTCAAGGCCCTTCCCGACGGCAGCTTCTCCGAGTTGCAGACCTTCAAGTTCAACGCGTCGGGGCCGCGGCCAGAGCAGGAAGCGTCGCACGTCCACGAAGCTGTCATCGATCCGACGGGTAAATTCCTCATCTTCCCCGACCTGGGCGCCGATGTCGTGCGCGTCTACAGCATTGACGAAAACGAAATCACTGAGAAGAAATCTTTGCAGTCTAAGGCGGCGTCAGGGCCCCGCCATGCCGTTTTCTGGACCCCGAATGCGAAACCCAATGTGGACGCGACCTTCCTATTCGTCATCCACGAGCTCGATAACACGGTTGTGAGCTACAAGGTCGCCTATACGGACGACAGCGCATTGGCCTTCACGCAGGTGCAGAGCCAGGGGCTATACGGAGATCGGGAGACGCCCGAAGGTTCCAGAGCCGCTGAACTACTCCTCTCGCCCGATAACCGGTTCGTCATTGGCAGCAACAGGAACGCGACTATCATGACGGTCCCGAATCCCGATCCTAAGAATGCCACGCTGATCCCCTCGGACACCCTCGTCACCTTTGAGCCACAGAAGGACGGTACGTTGAAATTTGTGGGTCTCGCTGCGTCCGGCGGGAGCTTCCCCAGGCACTTCAATCTTAACAAGGAGGGCAACTTCGTTGCGGTCGGCAACCAGAACTCGGGGACCTTGGATATCTTCAAGCGCGATGTCAAGTCGGGAAAGATTTGCGAGCGAGTGGCTAGTTTGGGCGGGCTCGGCCAATTGACCAATGTTCGCTGGGCTTAGAAATAGACAGAGGAATTAAAATTGAGGAGGGATATGAAGATATGAAAAAAAAAAAAAAAAAATTTTTTTGGTAGTGTTATGCAGATACCCCAGATAGTATGGCATCTAGTGCCGACTCGCGACTGAACTGGGCAGTCCTTGCATTATGAATAAAAAGGAGTTCCAAGAACAACTGGCAGATCGCTATGTGATCTGCACTCCTGCTGTGATGATCCCGTACCTGATGATCGCACGTGGCACTACTGCACTCACCAAGTGAACAGCACACTGCCAAGCGTGATGTACAAACACGCAGCAATTCATGCCCTTAGCCCCACTTCTCCTGCGCAACAGCCCACCGCACTGCATCCCATACATCACCCACCACCATCCGGGGTGCATGCGCAGGGACCGTCCCCTCCACGTAGACGCCCGTCGACACTAGCACGCTAACCCAATCCGTCTTGTACGGACTCTTGTAGCTGTTCCCGCCCAAAATGTCGCTCTCTGGATTATCACCAACCATGTACACGCGCTTGAGATGTCCAAGTCTGCCACCGTGCTTCGCGAGCAAAGCCTTTCGATGTTCGATCAACCGCTTCTCAGCGAATTCGTAGGTCGGTCTATGTGGCTTTCCAATCACGACTTTCTCGAGTTTGACTCCGTTCCTCTGGCCGCCTGTTAGAGCCTCCCAAACGCCCTCAAGCGCTTCTCTAAACCCGCCCTGACCCAGCCGCGGCAAATGATACTTTGCCGCCCATAGCAAATCCGGATTTGAGAAGTAGAGCGGGGGCTGGCCATCCTGCTGATATCCCCTGTTTGGGAAGGCGGATTTGCCGTTTTTAGGGGAGAGCGTGCCCATAATGCCGGATTTGGAGAGTAGGATGTCCTTTATAATTTGCGTGTCGAGGCCCCAGTCGCGGGAGTCATTATAGACGAAGATGGCGTCGATTTTGAGGGAGGTGGAGGGCGAGGAGGGGTCGATGGGGGCGGGGAGCGGGCGGGCGAAGGGCCGGTAGTAAGGGAGGAGGTGCTGGGAGAAGGGCCAGATGGCGGGATACGCGGCGAGAATGTCGAAGGGGGTCACGACGGTAGTGAAGCCGTATTTTTCAGCGACGTGCCGGCAGTTGTCTGCATCGCCGCCGACGACCAGGATGGTCTTGTTCTTGTACTCGTCGAGCGAGGCGAAGGGCGTGTGGCTCTGGACGAACATGCTGGTGTTGAGCGGGATCTGGAGCTTTTGGCTGAGGTCGGAGACGCGCTCCGACTCATGCTTTCCGCCGCCATTGGTGAGGAGGATGAAGGGGATCAGTTGGGATTGGAGGTAGCTGAGGGCTTGATGGGCGCGCGGTAGGGGGTCGGAGCTGCGGACCAGGACGCCATCGATGCTGGTGTATGTTAGCTGCGGGAACGACTGCGGGCTGGCGTGCTTGCCCTACTCAAATGCAAATGCGAACTCCGGGACAGTTGATGGAGGAGAGGCTGCTTGCGGCGCGGACTGCAGGAACCGGCAGGGCTGGATGCGATGCGTGTTGCACAGCAGGCGGTGGCTCCGCCGTCCTACGACGCGCTGGCATTGTGACCCAGCCCGGACGAGGTTTGCGAGAGGAGGCAGCTGGGCGGCCATGGAGGAGAATGCAAGCCAGCGGTGATGCGGCCCAGGCAGGCGTCATGGGCGGGGCGGGGCGAACAGTGAATAGTGCAAGTGATCGGCGGTCTTGTTGCTCAACGGAGCTACTTGTTTTCACTCCTCCAAGCGCATTGCATACGCATACACGAACATTGGTACCCGTCCAACACAACAACGCCAGTGACCTGGGTCATCCCCGAGCCAAAGTTGGACACGAGCAGTGCGGTCCTCCAAGCTGCCCTAGCCTGGGTCCCCCTTCCTGCTGCCGTGCTACTTTCTTGCTTACTGGACGGACGAGAGCGCTATGAAATAGGCCTTCACGCGCTTCGTCATACCGCTCAGCCACCCACGCCAGTAGTCCGTCGTAGATATCAGGCTCCCCTCAGTCTCAAAAAATTTAGCTTCCGCACTCGTTGTCTCCGTACATAGCCTCCGCCAGCAGACCGTCCGCCATCCACGATGACCGACCCAAGCCCTTCCCGCTCCAGCATCTCCGATGCTAGTGCCTCCATCTCCCCACCCGCTGACATCCTCGGCCGGGCGCCTATCAAACGAGCGAGACCGCAGCTGTCCTGCACGCCCTGCCGCCAGGGCAAGCTCAAGTGCAACCGCGAGCACCCTGTCTGTGACCAGTGTGCAAAGCGATCGCGCCACGATGCGTGCAAGTATGTCCCGCCGCCGCCGAAGAACAAGCAGGCGCAGAACATGCGAGGGCGTATAAGGAATCTGGAGAGCCTCGTAGTAAATTTGATCAACCAGAAGCAACAAGATCAAGACACGGGTGCGCAGAGTGGGGGTGGTGCAGCGCAGGCTGCGAACGCGAAGACGGAAGGTAAAGCAGGGGATGCTGAGCCGAATATAGATTCATTCGGGCAGCTGCACATCAGCAATGCCGGGCAAGAGACGAGCTACGTCGGGGCGGGGCACTGGTCTAGCATTCTGAAGGAGATTGAAGAGGTTAAGGATAGTCTAGACGATGATGAGACAGAGGTGGACGAAACGCAAGATGAGGACTGGAGCCACTTCAACGCTCGGTCCAGTGTCACGTTTGGTGTACCGAAGCCTATGAGCAAGGCTCAGCTTATTCAAGAGATGCCGCCAAAGGAGGAGGTTGATCGGCTTCTTCCGCTCTGGTTCAATTCTGCTGATCCCCTGTTGTACATCATTCATGCTCCCACTTTCCAGGATGAGTACAAGCAGTTTTGGAAAGATCCTGCGTCCACTCCCGTCATGTGGATCGGCCTGCTGTACAGTGCCTTGGCGCTTGGAATCATCCTTGGTCCTCGGAATCCCGGGATGAACAGTACACATCCCAGGCCGTTCGAACGCATATCCGGCTCAATCTACGATAAGACGGACCATTTGGCGAATCTTGTGAACAAGTTCCAACAGCTGGCTTCCTCGGCCATGGTCTTGGCAGATATTGCGAAGTCTCAGCCGTACACTCTCGAGACTTTGATGATCTATGGCGAGTGCGAGTTCCTACGCCGAGATGACCACCACGCAAAGATCTGGCTGATGAACGGCGTGACGCTTCGAGTTGCAATAAGAATGGGCTACCACCGTGACCCAAGCAACTTTAGTGGAATATCGCCGTTCCAGGGAGAGATGCGTCGACGCGTTTGGCATGTGTTAAATATGATGGATACTCTCATCTCTTTCCTCATTGGACTACCCACTCTGATCCGCCGCATGGAGTCCGATACACGGCCACCACGGAACGTATATGACTATGATATTTCCCCCAACATGACACACTTACCCAAGGAGCGTCCAGTCTCTGAAATTACCCCGGGATTGTATACGATCTCTAAATCCAGGGTCATGGCTGTGTTTGGAGAAGCTGCAGAACTGTCCCAAAGGGTCACCCCGCCCCGATATTCGACTATCGTTGCCTTAGACAAGCGCTTGGAGGAAGCGCATAACATGATACCTGAGGGCATGCGCGTCCGCCCCTTAGATGACTGCATCACCGATGCGCCGGTCCTGATTATGAGCAGGTTCAATATCGAGCTCTTGTATCAGAAGACTAGAGTTGTTCTGCATCGTAATTTCCTCACAGCCGGTCAAACGGATTCAAGGTTTGCGGAATCGAGAAAGATTTGCGTCGATGCTGCCATTGAGATCCTCAAGTATCAGAACATCATCACCCACGCTTGCTCACCCGGTGGTCAGCTAAACAAAGTATGGTGGTACATGTCCTCATTAACGGCCTACGATTTCCTCTTAGCTGCAATGGTCCTTTGCTTGGAACTTAATCACTTGAAGAGCAAAGAGCCTGCATCTCCAAAAATTCCGGAGCTATTTGCGATTCTTGAAAATACATACGGACTTTGGGCGAACAATCCGAATCGATTCAGAGAGTCAACCAAGGGAGCCAACATGCTCAAGGCGATGTTGAAGAAGTGTTCGAATGATAGTGTGATGCAAGCATTGTCACTTACACCTCCTAACACTGGACTGGGTGACAGTACGTGTCCTCAATTTTCAAAATAGATCGATGCTAACGGTCCGAAAGTTTCAGGATCAACATCAGCAACACAGTTAACACCCGAGACGCTACCCGAAGAATTACCGCCGCAGATCTGGGGCACTTGGCCACCGCCATCAGAGGTACCCTCGATTGATATGCCAGACATTCCGTCTGAGATTGATTGGGTTAGTGGACTT
>ML986977.1:2683-14939 GCA_010094045.1 Lojkania enalia | reverse complement strand
GTATAATATTTTGCGAAAAGTAGTCGCGATTTTGGTGTGGTCTTAGCATTATAATCAGCTCGCTTGGGTGATCAGCTCGCTTGTGCTGTACGTTAGTACTAAAACTCTATAATCTAGAAAAGAAAGCTCTTATAGAAACTAATATATTAGAAATAAGAATAGCTAGAATCCTTATATAAATCTATAATAGAAAACAATATCTAGTAGTATACTATTTATAAAAACTTATATCCGTAGAGATAAATTATAATATATATAACTAAAAACTTCTAGCTATTATAATATACTTTAAAGAATAGTATATATATCTATAAGAAGTAAAATAGTAAACTAAAGTTTATTATAATTATAAAAACCTTACTACTTTTCTTACTACTAAAACTCTTACCTCTAGATAGATTAGATAATTATAAGAACTAGCTATATTCGACTTTAAGATTATCTATATTAGCGGAAAACAAAACTAAAGAGTAGACGTATTAAGTAGACTACTAAGATATAAGTAAGAGAAAGGAACTACAGCTATACTACTAAGAAGATAACAAGATAGAAGTATAATATATAATTACTTAAGACTTATAGCAACAACTATTACTAAAGAAATAAGCTAGATAACTCTAATTAGGTTAGTAATAGATAGAATACCCGGAGAACTCTAAGAATAAAAACTAAAATAGGTAGATAGACTACTATACGTTTATAATCGAATCTATATACTAGTTAAAGTTAGAAAAGAATTTATTAGATAATTCAACAAAGTTCCTATATATAGATACTAAAGAATAGAGAAAACGCTAGAATAAATCTTTAGAGGATTCTACTTTCCTAAAGTAAGAGAATAGGTAAAGAATATATTATAAGAATATATAGACTACTAATAGAATAAATCTAATAGATATATATTTTATAGACTACTATAGAACCTAAAAATACTAACCGGACTATAGATAGAAGTTACTATAGACTTTATTATTAAGCTACTAAAGTTAAAAAACTACTCTAAAGGAGAAGTATATAACTCTATTATAATAATTGTAGATAGACTTATAAAATATACCTACTTTATTCCCTATAACGAAGTATTATTAGTAGAATAAGTTGCGAACATCTTTCTAAAATAGATTATCGTATAATATAGAGTACTATAGAAGATAATTATAAACTAAAATATTAAGTTTACTTTAAAGTTTTAGTAAATAATTATAAACTTACTAGGAATTAAATATAAGATATCTATAGTATTTTACCTATAAACAGATAAATAGATAGAACGAATAAACTAAATAGTAGAATAATATTTATAGTACTACCTTAACTATAAATAAAATAATTAGATAATACTACTACTAATAGTATAACTCGCGTATAATAGTACTATATATAGTATAACTAGAGTATTACTATTTATAGCAAATTATAGGTATAAACTAAAAACCTATAATACTCTAATTAAAATAGTATTATAGGTATCCTAGGTATAAGAATAAGTTGAGATTATTTAATAAACGTAAGACTTACTAAAGAAAAACCTCTAGTTTCTATAATATATTATAAAGAAATACTATAATAAGAAATATAAATAACTACCTTACTTTAAAAAGGGAGAAAAAGTTTAGCTGCTATAACGAAATATTTAAAGTAAATAACTAAATAGTAAACTAGATTATATTAAAATTAGACTATATAAAATTAAGGAATAAATATTACCTATAAACTATTAACCTAAATTATCTATAACTATAAAAATCTACTTAATCTTCTATATCGTATTTATAGAAAAGGTACCCTAGAATACTAAACTAGTAGTATATAACGCAGACGCGTACGGAAAAGATTAGAAATAGGAAGTTAAGAGAATAATAAAGTATTGTAACGATGCAAAGAAATCGTTCTACGAAAAACTTCTTCTTTTCGCTTATTTTATCCTACCCCCGGTTCTACCCCTTTTCCCATCCGTATATAGTTGCACACTCCCTTATAAGTAGCTTAGTAGTTCTTCTATATCCTTTCGTATAAGGCCTATAGGTGTTAATAGAATTCTTAGGTCCCTGATCCCCTACGTACTCTTATATATCTCTAAGTAGATTCGTGCTGTATTTGGACCTATTATCTTACCTATACTATTATATTATATAGAAGAACTTAATACTACTAGTAACGGCCTCTTTAATAATATCGTATCGATTGTTTATTTAAATATATCTAAGTCCGAGATACGCCTGATTTAGTTTAGGTTATAATACTTATACACCGTTATATTAAATTATTTAGTTACCTAAACAGAATTTTAGAGACCTTCTATTAACTAAAGCCTTTAGGTTTAGAACTTCCTATTCCCTACAATTAGAATTGCCTTCGGAAAAGCCGCGTAGAGTGCGCCTAGGTAGAAACTCGGAGACTACTAATAACCTATTAGAATCGGAGGTAACTGCCGATGTCTAACTATAATTTACCTTCTAATTCTTATACTAGAACCGATACACGCGCAAGTTGTAGTAAGAGTAAGCTTCTATCTACACGTATAGAACAACCGTTACCTCTTATAGGGGGCCCTACGACAGGCGGACCCCTCTTTATAGGGCCTATAATAAAGAACCTATCTAATTTAGAGGGAAATTGGAGCGAATTAACCCTTAAGGAATAAATTGCAATTTTACAGGAGGAGATCGCATGCTTAATATAATAGAGAACTGTCAGTTCCGATCAACCTCTATAAACCACCAAATCAGAACTGATAATACGCTGAGAAACTTTTGCGACTCCTCTAGTAAGAAACCTCTCGGCCACCCCTAAGCCCCCTTAAGCCTACCTTACTAAACGCACGCCTAAGATTAAAAGCCTTATAGATAGTAACAAACCTATATTTAAATAATAGTAAGCCTCGATCCTAGACCGACTTAAGATTAATATAGATTACTATCGGATAAAACGTGCACGTATAGTGTTAATATAGAGATATACCTCTAGTATTACGAAAGGGTATCTAGAGCTAAAATACCTAGCTAAATTGGACTAGTATCAGTTTAAAAATGCCGAAGAAATAATTTTACTTCTACAATCGTATTTTATTATAGGTAATAAAGAGATAGAAGCGCGACAGGCGTTTTAGGTCCTAAGGATAAATAAGGGAGAAGTATTCCCAACTTTCAAAGCTCGCTTTATTAGTACAGCTATTAGGGGATCTGTATCCTAATCTAAGTAGTTCTTCTACTTATAGGATAAGATTCTCCCCAGCCTAAGGATACTAAACCTTAGCTTTAAGCTTATATAGAAAGGCTCCTTTAACGCTATAGTCGCCTACTTAACAGCCTACGATATAGAAAGGAGGAGTATTTCTAACCTTCTAGAACGAACTGTCAGCCTATAGGTTACAGCTAAAACAAATTCAGATCAGTACTGGAAGGCTTCTAAGAGTTTATCTAAGGTAACCTACAATCTAATACTACCCTAATCTACCCTAGTATTAATACCTCGTTCTACTACAATCGCTCTCTAATAACCTAGTAAGACTCTTACACCTAAAAAGTATACGACCCTAGGAAATTACTATAACTATAATAAACTAGAATACTTCGCGAACGAATATACAGTCCTTAAAGTATAAGAGATAGAGGTTAAATAAGAGAAGATTAAGGAAGAAGAGTTTTTAAACGTAAACGAGTACTACCTAGATAGTTCTTAGGTAGGAAATAGAGACGCTTAGGAAAACTCTCTATCCTAGGCTTAAGTAAGTACGACTTATTAAATATCGATTTATTATATTTATTTGGAGGAAAGTACTTTTAAATCCCTACCGTTCTATATTTAAAAGGCGTTAGTGTATAACTAAACGCCTTTATTAATACTAGCGCCTAAGGCTTCCTGTTCCTTAATTCTACGGTAGCTAGATTACTCTCTTAAGCCCTATATATATTAATATAGTGCTTACCCTTTAAAATTACTGTTAAAGGTTTTCAGGACCGAATCTAAACTCTAGTTAATTAATACATCTACTTATACCTGCAAATTAATAGGAGAACTATCTAAAACTATCTATTTATTATTATAGATCTAGGTATTTAGGATTGTATTATTAGTATTAAATAGTTATATTGTTTTCAACTCTAGCTAGATACGGATAAGAATCGGATTATATAACCCTCTAAGTATCCTACTACTTATAATCCTTCACCTCCTCTTCTTATATAATTAACTTAGCTAGCACGCGATAAGAAGGTAGAGCTAGATATCCGGCGACGCGACGTTCTATGAGAAAAGGACTAGTATTAGTAGTCCCGCAGTCCGACTATCTATTATATTAAGAGTCTACTAAGACTGTTAAAACTATATTAGTCTCCTATAACCTATAGTTTAAACAAGCTTAGAGCTCCTGCACGCCCGTATGTAATAAAGTTTAAACCCGATTTAAAGAAAGTCCGTTCTCCTATTATCGCTCTTATCTCAGCTAATACTTTCCACTTTAATATAAAGAGGAAAGAGAATAAGTTTTTCTCTACGTCTCTATACGAAATTAAGCGGCTGATTAAAGATAAGTAAGCCCTAAAGCTAGAAGATAAAGCTAAAAACAAAGTACTAGTAAATCTCTGATTACCATCCGAATACTATAGGTATTAGAATATATTTAGTAAAACTGCAGCTTATTAATTACCGGAATACCACCCTTATAATTATAAGATTATCCTTACGGAACCCCTCCCTAATAGTTACAGCCCGTTATACAAGTAGAATATTAAGGAGTTAAAGGCAACTAAAAAGTATATTATAGATAATCTATAGTATAGGTATATTAAGTAGAGTCGGAGCCTCTTCGTATCTCTAATCCTTTACGTCTATAAACCTAATAGCGACCTGTATATTTACGTAGATTATTGTAAACTTAATACTCTTACCTATAAGAATATATATCCGATACTATATATAGATAAACTTCTATCTAGGCCTACTAAAGTAGTAATCTTTACTAAGTTCAACATTCGCGCAGCCTTTAATAAGATTAGAATAGACTCTAGTTCTAAAGAATATACTACCTTTTGAACTCGATATAGAACCTATAAGTATAAAGTTCTACCTTTTAGATTGTATAACAGCCTAGCAACTTACTAGTACTATATAAACAACGTACTAATCGACTACCTGGATAACTTCTATATCGCTTACCTAGACGATATCCTTATCTACTTTAAAGACGAGGCGATATATACTATCCACGTTAAGAAAGTTCTTGAGAGATTACGTTAAGTAGGGTTATAAGTTGATATTAAGAAGAGCGAATTCTATATTACCCGAACTAAATACCTTAGCTACATCCTCTTAAATAAAGGCTTTAAGGTTGACCTAGAGAAGGTAGAAGTACTGCGTAACTAGCAGCTACCTACTACTATAATAGGTGTAAAATCCTTCTTAAGTTTTACTAAATTCTATTAACAGTTTGTACCGGAATTCTCGCGTGTCGCAAAGCTAATTATCGTATTATAGAGCCCTACAACCCCTTTTATATAGACTTTAAAATGTGATATTACCTTTAAGAAATTAAAGTCAGCCCTATTAAGTATACCTACTCTCTACTACTTTAACCCTACGTTAGAAATAAAAATGGAAACTAATGCCTCTAATAGAGTAGTTATAGGAGTACTATTATAGAAACATCCTAACAGAAAATAGTACTCTATAGTATTCTATAGTAAGGTTCTATCCGGTTCGGAACTAAACTAGAAGATCTATAATAAAAAACTATTCGCAATCGTTACTACGTTTAAGTAATAAAGGGTAGAACTTACTTTAGTAGCTACTAAGACTCTAGTATATACTAATTATCGCTCACTCGAATATTTTATAACTATAAAGGTACTTAATACTCGTTAAGTTTATTAGACTGAGGAATTAGCTTAGTATTAGTTCCGAATTAAATACACTCTAAACAAGAATAATACTAGAGTAGATATCCTTAGTCGTCGCGAATAAGATGTAGAAAACTTAAAAGTAGCTTAAACTAATAACTAGTCGAGAGTCCTATTTAGACTGCATTAACTTCACCCCCGAATTAATACCGAATTAGCCTAGTCCTATATTACTTAAATAATAACTTAAGCAGCTATACTAAACATTATTAAAGGCCAGGAGTAGGT
The DNA here is from genome assembly GCA_010094045.1 of Lojkania enalia. Lineage (NCBI taxonomy): Eukaryota > Fungi > Ascomycota > Dothideomycetes > Pleosporales > Lojkania > Lojkania enalia. The sequence continues at coordinate 8,814 of ML986977.1, read as the reverse complement.
TATATTACTAGACTCTCTAGAGTTGATCGACGTATTACTATAGGAAAACCAAGCCTCCTTCGCGTAGGAACGTATACTTCTACCCCGCAAGTATCGGATAGAGAATAGACTACTCCTCTACAACAATTACTTATATATCCTATTAGATTCAGGCCTTTATACGCGACTTATATAAGAGGCTTACAACTAAGTATCCTCCGCACACCTAAGTACTACTAAAACCTATTAGTTACTATCCTAGAAGTACTACTAGAAGGGTATAGAAGCTACTTGTAAACGATATATACGGAATTACATCCTATACTGTAAAGCTTATCCGATATAAACCTGAACCCCAGGTTTTATCTACCTACTTCCTATACTAAATTAACTAATACAGCACCTATATATTAACTTTAAGGATTTTCTTATAGATAAGTCCGGATACAATTAGATTATAATAGTAATTAATCGCCTATCTAAATAAATAGTATCTATTCTCTACTATTATATAATTAACGCAAGGGGAATAGCCGAATTATTTATTTAATAGGTATACCGCTTTAGTTATACGCCCGAAACTATTATTTTAGACTAAGAACCTCAGTTTATATCCAGTTTCTAGTCCGAATTCTGCTATATCTTAGGCGTAAAGATTAAACTATCTACTACTTATTATAAAGAGACTAACGGATAGACGGAGATTATAAATAAGTATATTAATCAGAGACTGCGCCCTTTTATATCCTTCTACTAGAATAATTAGAGTTCTCTATTATCTATAATCGACCAAGTATAAGCAATTCTACTCTATACAACTATCGGAATGTCCCCGTATTAGATCCTATATAGATCTAAGCCCTGTTAGAGTTGGGATTAGAAATATTCTATTAATCCTATTACTATAATAGACAAATTAAATCGTAAAAACGCTCTAGCTCTAGTAACTCGTATATATATAGCCTGAGAAACCGTAAAGGCTAATATTAAGAAGGCTTAGGATCGTATGTAATCTATTATTAACCGTTACTAGCGACCAATTAATTAGTAGATTAGTAATATAGTCTACTTAAATACTAAGAACCTTACAGTCCAGAGACCGAGCCGAAAGCTATCTAATTAATAGGAGGGCCCCTTTAAAGTACTAGATTAGGTTAAAAACTTATACCACTTATAGCTACCCCTAGAATCGAGTATATATAATATCTTCGCACCAAACCTACTATATAAAAACCCCTAGGACCCTCTACCTAGATAAAAAGCTCCGAAACTACCTACTATCGCTATTAATAGGGTAGAAGAGTGGGAGGTTAAGGAAATACTAGCTAGTAAGTTGTATTATAAGACCCTTAAATACCGTATAAAATAGGTAGGATACAATCCTAACCTAATCTAATATAAAGCCTTAAACTTTATAGGTTCGCCTTATAAGCTAAAAGCTTTTTATAATAAATATCCGAATCGCTTAAGACCCCTAAGGGCCCTAACCAAATAAATTAAGGTATACGAGGATAGTATAGAGAATATAGATTACCTGGTAGATAATAGCGTATAAGAGTTAAGCAGTAGATTTTTAAAAACTAAAGTACAGGCCTGAAATTACTCCTCTATAGAATCCAGAGGGTCTAATAGCAGGCTATCGGATACCTCTCTAGTCCTCTTCTCCTCTACCCTTCTTCCCCTTCTTTCCCTCCAGACTCCCCTCAAATCTTTCCTACCTTATCCTTAGCTACCTGAGAGCGCCGCGATATCAGCCTAAAGGCTAGATACTAAAGCCTCTAGGGCTGAAACCCGATAGAGCAACTTAGTACCCTAGTAGAATAAAACCACCTAGATACTAGCTATAAGAAGACTATCTTCCTAACTCCTTACAACCTAGGCTATAAGTACTAGGCTGTAAACAGACTCCGAAACAGCCTTAAAGGCCACCTTTTTATCCTCCTCATCCCCTACGTATCGGGCCACCGCCTATAGTTTAAGATGGCCCTAGAGGACTAGAAACTCCTCCTTATAGTAGGAGGGGATCTATAAGTATGTTAGTAGTAAGTACTCTACTAGTATTAGATGCGATTCGTACGGGGTTGTACTTTTTATTTTACAAGGTGTAATACTCGCATTTTTTTAATCTTAGGGACCGAAAGGAAAATATTATATACCGCCCGCGGGCGAGCATGCGCGTAGCCTAAAGGTAGATAACCCGGAAGGTTTTTAAAGAGGCTCTAGGAGGTGGGCGGAGTGGTATATTAATTAATTTTTTTTCTATAAGGTGTTAGCGATACTTTAACAATTAATAGTTCTAGAGATATGTAATAATACATACAGAGTAGAAGTTATTGTTTAGTTAAGGAAGCTCAGTTAACAGCGACCTAGTAATATACTAAGGCTAGTAAACGCTCGTTGCTATACGCGACGAAATTGCAATATTAATAAACCGTTACGATAGTAGTTACTAGCTAATATATAGGTTAATCACACTTACTACGAAAACCTTACTTAATATCACGTTAATAAACGCATCTCTATAAGTAACCGCGCGTATTAGCCCTTACCGGTAAACACCTTAAAGAAATTTCTTTATACTGGAACCCATCTATAATAGCCTTAATTCCCTCCCGAACTAGCGCAGATAGGGACTATCAGCCTACGAGGAGGGGGGTAGTATAACAATGCAAAGAAATCGTTCTACGAAAAGCTTCTTCTTTTCGCTTATCTTATCCTACCCCCGGTTCTACCCCTTTTCCCATCCGTATATAGTTGCACACTCCCTTATAAGTAGCTTAGTAGTTCTTCTATATCCTTTCGTACAAGGCCTATAGGTGTTAATAGAATTCCTAGGTCCCTAAACCCCCACGCACTCCTATATACCTCTAAGTAGATTCATACCGCATTTAGACCCATTATCTTACCTGCGCTGTTACAAGTATAAAATATAGAATAGTAAATAATACTATCTAATTAAATAGTTAGAAGTAGATAAATATAGAAACTTATAGAATAATACCTAAAAACTAGAAGAAAACTTTAGCTCTATAGTATTATAATTATATTATAAAACCCAAATTTATAAAGAAAACCTAGAGATAGAGTAGTAAGATTAAATAATATTAGCTATATTATAAGAAGCAACTCTACTTTAGGAAGAAGACCCGCCTTATAATCTACCTCTTTCTCTTCTTTAAGCTGCTCCTACGTATATTTATAACCCTCTATCTACCTACGCTTTACTTATTTACGAATCTTATAAAGACGCTAAATCTTTATACAAGCTACTACTACCTTATTAAAAAGTTATTTAAACTTTTCTTAGGCTAGATAAATCTTCTCCTTTAGTTTTACAACTTTAGTATCCTACTTTACTACTAGGAAGAATTAGGAATAAACTAGTAGTACGGGATTATAATATATAAGTAATCTAAGTATCGCAATCTGTATTATATAATAAATATATACTAGTATAAAGGTATTTTAAATAATATAACTTTTTAGGTATCTCCTTTTTATCTACCTTATAAGTTAACCCTTTACAGAAATACTAGAAATAAGATATAATAGTCTCGCCTAAATAGTCTATATAATTAGTATAATAGTATCTACCTAGAATTAAATAATAAAGGAGAAGTATTAGAAATATATATAGTTTTAGCAAAAATAGCGTATTAACTCTACTATATACTAGATTAGAACGGGAAAACTTTTAGATTAAGAGCTTAGAGGGGGAAGGTAGTATTATAGATGCCTCTATAAGAATCCCTATACTAGACCTAATCGAGATCTAAAACTCTATATAGCTAGAAGAATAAGGTTAATATAAAATATATAATATATTTAGTAGCTTAATTAACTAAATAACTAAGTAGGAAGGAATAGTAAGAAAACTAAATTATATTTAATAATTTTATAACTCTAACCTTTATAGCTCTTTATAGTTAACTTAAATATCCTTTATATACTCTACTTATATACTTCTATTATAAGTCTATAAGAATAATCCTCTTATAGTATATAATTATTCTTAGTTATTACTCTATCCTATATCTAGTTAATTAGAGGCTATTATAGTACGTTCTTATATAAAGGAGACTTAGTTTTTCTATAATAATATATTAATTAACCCTAGAGAGTTTAGTAATATAATTTATTCTTAGCCTTTAATAATATTTAATATAGCTGTTTAAGTTATTATTTAGATAATATAAGACTAAACTAATTTAGGATTAATTTAGAGATAAAGTTAATATAGTTTAAATAGAACTCTTAACTAGTTATTAGTTTAAGCTACTTTTAAGTTTTCTATATCTTATTTATAATAACTAAGGATATCTACTCTAGTATTATTCTTACCTAAGGTATATTTAATTTAGAACTAATATTAAACTAATTCTTTAGTCTAATAAACTTAATAAGTATTAAGTATCTTTATAGTTATAAAATATTTAAGTAAGCGATAATTAGTATATACTAGAATTCTAATAGCTATAGAAGTAAGTTCTACCCTCTATTACTTAAATATAGTAATAATTACGAACAGTTTCTTATTATAAATCTTTTAGTTTAGTTCTAAACTAGATAGAACCTTACTATAGAATATTATAGAGTACTATTTACTATTAGAATATTTCTATAATAGTACTCCTATAACTATTCTATTAGAGGTATTAGTTTCTATTTTTATTTCTAATATAAGGTTAAAGTAGTAGAATATAGGTATACTTAACAGGGCTGACTTTAATTTCTTAAAGGTAATATTATATTCTAAAATCTATATAAAAGGGGTTATAAAGCTCTATAATATAATAATTAGCTTTATAATACGCGAGAATTCTAGTATAAACTATTAATAGAATCTAGTAAAACCTAAAAAGGATTTTACACCTATTATAATAGTAGGTAGTTACTAGTTATATAATACTTCTACCTTCTCTAAATTAATCTTAAGGCTTTTATTTAAGAAGATATAGTTAAAGTATTTAGTTTAGGTAATATAGAATTCGCTCTTCTTAATATTAACTTATAACCCTACTTAATATAATCTTTTAAGAACTTTCTTAACGTAGATAGTACATATTACCTTATCTTTAGAGTAGATAAAGATATTATCTAGATAAGTAATATAGAAGTTATCTAGATAGTCGATTAGTATATTATTTATATAGTATTAGTAAGTTACTAGACTATTATATAATCTAAAAGGTAGAACCTTATATTTATAGGTTCTATATTAAGTCTAAAAGGTAGTATATTCTTTAAAAATAGAATCTATTTTAATCTTATTAAAGGCCGCGTAAATATTAAATTTAGTAAAGATTACTACTTTAGTAGGCTTAGATAGAAGTTTATCTATATATAGTATTAGATATATATTCTTATAGATAAGAGTATTAAGTTTATAATAATCTATATAAATATATAGGTTAATATTAAGTTTATAAATATAAAGGATTAAAAATATAAAAGAGTTCTAACTCTATTTAATATACCTATACTATAAATTATCTATAATATACTTTTTAGTTACCTCTAACTTCTTAATATTTTACTTATATAACGGGCTATAACTATTAGAAAGAGGTTTTATAAGAATAATCTTATAATTATAAGAGTAGTATTCTAGTAATTAATAAGCTATAGTTTTACTAAATATATTCTAATACCTATAATATTTAGATAATAATCAGAGATTTACTAGTACTTCGTTTTTAACCTTATCTTCCAGCTCTAAGGCTTACTTATCTTTAATTAGCTGCTTGATTTTATATAGAGATATAGAGAAAAACTCGTTCTCTTTTCTCTTTATATTAAAGTAGAAAGTATTAGCTAAAATAAGAGTAATAATAGAAGAATAGACTTTCTTTAGATTAGATTTAGACTTTATTATATACCGGCGTATAAGAGCTCTAAGCTTATTTAGACTATAAGCTATAAGAGATTAATATAGTTTTAGTAGTTTTAGTAGACCCTTAATATAATAGATAGTCGGACTATAAAACTACTAATACTAGTTCTTTTCTTATAGAACGTCGTGTTGCTAGATATCTAGTTTAGCCTCCTTATTATATATTAGCTAAGTTAATTATATAAGAAGAGGAGGTAAAGGATTATAAATAGTAAGATATTTAGAGGGCTATATAATCTAATTCTTATCTATATCTAAC
>ML986976.1:0-15277 GCA_010094045.1 Lojkania enalia | reverse complement strand
CTATATTAAAAGTTCTAAGTTTTATTCTATAATTATAGTTAGAAGCTAATATAATAAATAGATATAATAAAAGTATCTTATATATTATAAGCTTCTAAAATATATCTAAAATTATTATATAGTTAAATAAGTAACTATACTTTAAATTTATTTTTAAGTAGTATTTATTTAATTTAAATTAACCCTTCTCTACTATAGTTCTTACTACTATTAACTAATCTAAGTTACTCTCTATATCTTTAGCTAGATCTCTATTTATATTATCTAGGAAATTAAAGAGCCTATTATATATTTACTAAATATACTAGATTTAAGGCTTTATATTCTTATTAAATACTTTAGTTACTCTTTTAAAATTGCTAAATAGGTCTATAATTAGTATTAAATAGTACTATTTAGTAGTAGATAGTTAAAGTTACTAGAAATTATAGAAATCTACCTCGGTATTCTTATTATTACTAGATCTTTAAATAGAGATCTTTAAGTTAATTTTATATTAAAGCTAATTATTAATATATTATTTAAAGCCTATTACTTAGTTATATATATTAAATATCGAATTCTATTAAGTTAAGATATTTCTTATTATAGATAGCCGGTATTTAGATAGTAGAGAGCTCTATAAAGTAATAAAATACTTATAGTACTATAGTAATCGATTAATTACTTTATAAATAGTTTAAATCTAACTAGAAATTAGTATATAATAACTATAATAACTAACTATAATAAAAAGCTATACTTTATAAAGAGAATTTAAGATAGAAATCTATATTTAGATCTTATTTATATTATATTATTATAAAGTTCTTCTATCTTCTATCTTTTTAGGGGGTGCGAGTTTAAAATAGTAAATAATTTCCTAAATAATAAGATTAATAATAGAAGTAAGATATAGAATTATATTCTTTTTATAGTTCTATTTAATACTATCTTTATATAGTTTCTCTTATATTATATATATAAGTATACTATTATTAGTAGTATTATTATAGGTAGCTTCTAGTAAATTTTATTATATATTTATGTTTAATAGAATATATAGTACTTCTATTACTATAGAAGTACTAGTATAGCTTCCTTAAATAGAGATAAAATTAAGTACTTTCTCGTAGAACTTCTAGTCCTAATTAATATAGTACTCTTTTACTATAAGAAAATTAAGGTGGTTCTTTATAGACTAGGTATTAAACGCGATTAATATCTTTATACTTTAGCTAAGATTATATAAAAGAGAGAACTAAGCTACTATAACCTTATATTTAAATAGCTCTATAAAACTAAATCGGCTAATTAATATAGTATCTAGTTAGAAGAACTAAATAAATTGTTAAAAGGACGGGTAATCTACTATTTAAAAAGACTAGTTATTAATAATAATAATATAGACTAGTTTATACTTAAAAGTACTAGTAAATTATAGTAGTATAATTAGATCTTTATTATTAGAAGGCCTAGCTATAGATATATAAAACTTATTATACTTAAGAGCTAGAGTTCTTAGATAAACTTAAAATCTAAGATAATTTATTAGATACTTTATACTATTATAATTTTTATTTAAATATATAAGTTAAAGGCTTTAGTAGTAATAGAATATAAATAGGTATCTAGAAATTATACAGCTTTCCTAAATTATTTCTAGATCTTATTATAATAAGTAGCTAAATTCTACCTTAGTTTATTAAGTATATTTAAAGGGTCCTAAACCTATAGTATTAATTTCTACTATACTATCTATATATTAATAAGCTCTATTACCTTCTATCTATCTTTTTTATCTCCTATCTACAGATATATAATTAGTTAATAGGTTTTTTAAAAACCTTAATAGGAAAATAATAGAGTATTAATTATAAGATACTAGATTTATATTAGTATTAATATTACTATAATAAAATGCTATAATAAAGAATAGTAGGAATATTATAATATTACGGGTATATAAGAAGTTAGAATTAATAATCGAGAGTATCTAGCTATAAATTATATTTGTAGACTACTACTACTACTACTACTACTACTACTACTACTACTACTAATATATATAAAACTCTAGTAAAATAGTAGTATATTATACTATTATATTAAGTATTTATTTTTAGAGATAATAGGTTTTATTACTAAACGGTATACTAATACTATACTTCTAATAGTATATAGAAGTCTACTATAGTATATTATAGAACGCTATAGTTTAGAAAATACTATAAAGTATAGTAAATTACTATTATTTAATATACTATAATATACTATAAGATACTATAGTATATTATCTAGAATCTAATAACTACTCTAGTCTATTTTATAATATATTACTATAGTCTATAATATAGTATAATATACTACCCTAATTAATTAAGTTTATATATATAGGGAAGTAGTATAAATAAAATTTATATAGTATTAGAGAAGTATATTAGATTTTCTTCTACTAACTACTAGTAGTAAGAACTAAGCTAATCCTTATTTATTAAAGTATTATTATCTAAGAAACTATTAAAGTCGATTATATTTTTTTTAAAAAGCTTTTAAAAATACTATCTAACTTCTTATTTAATATCTTATACTTATTCTTATATTATATAAGCTTAGATTTAATTTTAGAGTTATTATTAACCTCCTCTTCATATATATTACTTTTAATACCCTTAATATAGGGTAAGTTTAAATTAAGAGGAAAATTATTATCGAATTAATTATATACTAATAGAAGCTTTTAATATCTAGAGTAGTAATTAGTATATATTTATAATAAATAGATGTAATAAAAAATATAATTAACTTACTTCTACTCTAGCTTTAAAACTATAGCTAACTCTTCCTTAGATAGTCCTTTAATAAACTCTTACTATTTATTTTAAACATTCTTACTTTTAACGCTATTATTTTATAGTTTAAAAAGGCTATTTTAATATATCTTATATATAACCTTCTATATAGCCCCTCTAAAGCTATATACCCGTAATAGACTACAAGTTAATTTTTATATAGTAGATATATCTTTCTTTTAATTAGTAGCCTTTAATAGAACTACTTAATAATATCTAAGGCTAATCTTTTAATCGATATACTTCTATTTTAAGTAGATAGTTTTTAGTCTTAACTTTAATTAATTATCTATTTACTTATAAGTATATATATATATAATAAATAACGTATCTACTATTAAAGCGGCCAAACTATTAAAGCGGCCACTTTTTCTTAGTATTATAAATACTATATACGAACTATAATAAATCTATGATACGACCTTCTATTGATTTAATAAGAAGGTAGAATTAAGCATATTTTATAGACGTATAAATTAGACTAATTTAAGAGCGTGCGACGCGCTACTATAACTTTTAATATATAATATTAACAACTCTCTACTCGACTTTATAAAATCGCGTTTCGCTCTTATATATAACTAAATTACTAGAAGCTTATAGTAACTAAAGAATAAACAATTATATAATATATTCTTAACTTTAATTTACAAGAATTTGCGCCCTAGTTATATAAGGTAGTAGATATAGTAGATAAACTATTAGATATATATAGTAGAATACTTATAGAAAAGAATTAGTCTAAACAATTTATAGTATATATAAATAAGTTTAAAACAGCCTTTAATTAAGTAAAAAATTACTAAAAAATAAAATAGGAGAATTTAGAAGTTATTAATATATAGTTTAAGCTTATATAAGATATAATTATAAAATATGGTATATATAATAATAATATCTACAACTTTAATAAAATAGGCTTTTAGATAGATATTATTAGTATTATAAAGGATATTATAGGTTTAAAATGTTATATAAAGCCTACTCTTATATAGTTAGGTAATTATAAGTAGATTATAGTTATCTAGAGTATCTATACTATTATATATATAACCCTACTAATTATTATTTATAAAAGACGCGTCTATATCTTTATATAATATAAAAAAGTAGGTATACTATATAATTGGAAAATTTCAGTTTCTAAGAACGGCTGGACAAATAATATACTTAGTTTTAAATAGCTAAAGTACTTTAATAAGTATATAAAGATACGTTAGATAGAATTATATAAGCTACTTATTTTAGATAGCTATAAAAGCTACTTAAACTAGGAATTTAAAGATTACTATCTTATATAAAAGATCCTAATACTTTATATACTTTTTTATTTATTATATATACTTTAGTCTATTAATATAGTTTACTTCTTACTATTAAAGCTAAAATACTTACAGTATATATAAAACTTAGTATACTAACACGTCTACTATATTAATAAAGAAAGCTTTCTTTTAGTCTTTAAAAACGCGTTTTTTAATATATTTATATATAAGAACTATTAAAAAGCTTTTAAAATAATAAGAATTATTCTTTTAAATATATAGGTTATATTAAATCGCCTTAATATATAACTATATACCCTACTAGAACTACTTTTATAAGAAAACTTCTAGTAGTCTAAAACTCTAAGTAATATATATAAATTTAGGTTATAATTAATACTTATATAAAAGTCTTTTATATAATTACTAAAAGATGTATAAGAAGGATTTTTACAGCTTATAAAAGGTACTAAGTTAATACTATATTAGAATACACTTCTTTAAACTTATAACTCTAAGCTTAAAAGGTAATTAAAAGAAGTAACTAAGCATAAAATATATAAAAGAAAGTATATTTAATATAGTAGTATAGTATTATATAGTAAGAGATTTTTATGTATAGTTACTAAAGTATCTATAAGCTCTTAGCTCTTTAAGAAAACTTATAGTACTAATATTTAAGAAAGGGTTTAACTAGCTTAATACTACTATAGTAACTATAGTAAGATTAGATATAACGCTCGTACATGCTAAAAGGATAGTAGGGAAAATTCTGAATTAGATAAAAGTATATTATATATAGAATCTCTTATTAGTATTAAATAAATTAACTTTTCGTATATAATATTTATTATACTAAGAAAAAGTAGCCGCTTTAATAGTTTAGCTGCTTTAATAGTAGAATATATTAAATATAATAACTTATTAGACTTATAATTATTAAAGCGCTTCTCTATTATAGTTTTAATAGCTTTATCTAACATCTTTTTTTTCTTCCTCTAGTACTATATATTTAGTACTTTTCTATAGCTACCTTTTTTTAGTATTTTTAGTAGAGCGATTAGTAGTATAGGTATTTTTAATAGTCTCCTTCTTAGTAGTAAGTAATATAACTTTATCTTTCTATTAGATAGCGCGTTTAATATTACTAAATATACTTTTAAAGGATATTATAAAGTTAGTTAGATAGTTTTTTTAAGAACTAGATTTACTATATAATAAAAAAACGTATTTAATTTTATAATCTTATAACTACTAACTCTATATTCATTAGTAAACTATAATAAAAGACTAGTATAATTATTTACCTATATTAATTTCGCCTACTTATCTTAGTTAAAACTAACTAGTAGTTCTAATAGCTTTAGTAGTAGTAAACTATCTAGACTATTAAGAAAATTATTATTAATAGATTCTACTTTAATAGTTAATATTTTATAAAAACTATTATAAAAGTATATAATAAATTAAAGATTTAGAGTTATATTAATAAGAGTATAGTATAAAGAAGAGTTATAGTAGAGTATTAGGCTTAACATAATAAGTATATATACTACCTACTAGTATAGATTAGATAGAAATAATAATAAAATATATACTTATCTAAATAAATATAAAATATTAGTTAGTTTAGTATAAAAAACTATTACTAAAAGCGTATTACTAGTTCTATAAAATAGTAAGTTATTATAGTTTTTTATTATAGTATTCTTATAATATATATTTAAATACCTTATTAGCTTTACTTTATAATCTTAATTTAGTACTAGTTTTTAATATATATATATATATTAGTATCTATATTTATATTTTAGATATTTATTAATAAACTTTAATTTAGTTTTATACTATTAACTTTAATTATTAATATTAACTACTCTACTCTACTACTATTAATATATAGTATCTTATACTTAAGAAATAGTACGATCTAAAATCGTTCTAATAGATAGTAAGTTTCTCTAAAAATAGTTTACTACTAAATTAGCTTATAAGATACTTATACTAGTAAAGCTTATATTAGTAAAACGTTGCTATTATTTTAGAAGTAAGTTATTATAGATTTTTATTAGAGTTATATACTAATAAGATATAGCTATTATACTTTAATAGATTAAATAATATTAGAAGAATACTAAACTTCTTCTTTAAAAGCTTTCTTTTTTACGGCTAATCTATAAAATTACTACTATAGTTTAGAAAGATACTTATAGTAGTAAAATACGTTAATAATAGAGCGTAATTAAAGCTTTTTAAGAATCTACTAACGTATAGTATAAGCGAGCTGATCACCTAAGCGAGCTGATTATAATACTAAAATTTTACTAAAATCGCGATAATTATACTTTATAGTATTATACTATAATTAACAACTGTAAAATTAATTTAGAAAGAAGCTAGAATATAGTTTACACTCTAAGCTCTTTAATAAAACATAATACTAACTATATATCGTATTATATTAATCTATAATATTTCCTAAAGAATACTTAATATACGAAAGTAAGGAACAACTTTATAATATAATTGCTGGCCTAATTTAATAAAGCTTAGTAAGATTAAGGAGTAGGTAATTGTTTAGTATATACTAGATCTAAATATAAGAGGATTTCCGCTGCAGTTTACTACTATTTAAGATATAGCTAATTTACTGCTAGCTGCGTACTCTACTAGCTAGGTTAGAAAGAACTGGGTAGAGAACTTTATTAAACGTACGTCTAAGCTTAAGGTCAAATTCAATTAAAAGTACAACTATTTAAAAGCTAAATATAAGGATTTTAAGGTTATAAGAGGCTAGTTCTACCTTATATACAATATAAAGGCTAAGTATAGTATTATTAATAAAGATATATACAACTTTAATAAATCAGGCTTTATAATAAGCGTAATATTAATAGGAGTAGTAGTTACTAGCTCTAAGAGACGGAATTAACTAAAGCAGCTCCAGCTAGATAATCGCGAGTAGACTATAGTTATCTAGAGTATTAACGCGATAGGATAGGCGATACTATCTTTTATTATCTTTATAAGCACCTACCACCTCTCTATATAATATAAAGAAGACGATATTCTACTAACCTAGGTTATATAGGTTACTAATAACAGCTGGACGATAAATAATATTAGTATTAAGTAGTTAAAGTACTTTAACGCGTATATAAAAGATTATACTATTAGTATACATTAATTACTAATTTTTAATAGCTATAAGAGCTATAACTTATTTAAATTTAGGCAGCTCTACGAGAAAAAGAATATTATTACTCTCTATATACCTCTATATTTATTATACCTATTGTAGCTACTAGATATAGGTTGTTTCTCACCTTTAAAGACTATATATAGGCGTTAAGTCGAGCAGCTAATATACGGTTATATTAACTATATTATAAAAATCGAGTTCTTACTCTACTTTAAAGTAGCTTTTAACGCAGCAATTGCGAAGAGTAATATCTTAAGTAGCTTTTAAGGCGCTAGTCCAGTTCTATTTAATCTAGATATAATACTATTAAAGCTTAAAGTTTAACTATATATACTAATACCCTCTATAGTTAAAAATACCCTTTAGGAGTTAAAAATACTAAATAATTCTATTAAATTTAGGTCTTAATCTACATATATTTAATTAAGAGTTTAAAAGCACCTAAATAGCTTATCTACTTTAATAGTAGAGGCGTTTAAATAGTTTATAAAGGGTATTATATATATAATATATAGAAACGTACTATTACACGCTTAGGTTGCTAAGCTTTAAGTAGTTAATAAAGCTATTATATAACATCGATTATATAAAAGAAAGTGTATATAGAAGAAAGGTAACCTACTAATTAAAGAAAACGCTTAATTAACTACTCTAAAAGAGTTTAGCGCTTATACTAATAGAAAGAAGAGTAGAAAGAAGGCGCGTGTTAATAGAGACCAGCCGATTTAAAGGTGCTATAGGTAGTATAGTAAGGTTGGGTATAACTCGCGGACGTATAAAAATGATGCTATAGATATAGAAGAATAGGCTACTATACTATATAATACGATAGAATATAAGAATGTATAATATTTTGCGAAAAGTAGTCGCGATTTTAGTATAGTTTTAGTATTATAATCAGCTCGCTTAGGTAATTAGCTCGCTTATACTATACGTTAAAGTTTTTCTTATTAGATTCTTTAAAGGTATATATTTTTCATATAATTTATACTATATAATATTAACTATACTAGATTATAATATAAATATAATTTATATAAAGTAGATTACTATCTAAAATAAGAATATATATTTAGTAAAGTAATACTATAAGAAGTTTAATCTTCTATTAGAGTAGAGTTATAATCTCTAGATAGTTTTAGGCTTAAAAAAGGCTTCTTTAAATAAAAATAGTTCTCTACTATAATAATTTACTATAATAAATATATAATATATAATTATTTTCTATAATTATAAAAGAACTTTATAGAGTATTTCTACCTTAACCTTATACTCTAGTACTAAAAACTCTACTCTAACCTTAACTTTAATACTAAAAATTTCTACCTAATCTATATTTTAGTACTAAGAATTCTACCTTAATTCTAACTATAGTACTAAGAACCTTAAATTTAACTTTAATCTAGATAAGATATTATATATTCTATTTACTAGCTTATATTTAATTATTTTTAAAAATAAAAGTTTATAATCTATTTAATATATAATTAACTTAATAATAGATTTATTATATACTATTTTAAATAATAGTTAGATATTATATATAATTAGTACTAAATAGCTATAATATATTTTTATATCTTAAACTACTATTATTAATTTATAATACTATCTATTACTAGTAGATAACTATAATAGCTATATTAATATTAAGTTCTAATAGCTTTATAAATAGAATTAAATAAAGCTATTATATCTATCTATATATTTTTTATATATTCTATAACTTCTAGATTTAATACCTTTTTTAGTTATTACGTTAAATTATTAATAGTAGATTTAGGTCTTAGTAGTATTTAATAATATAGCACCTGTAAAGAAAGAACGCTTTATATAGTACTATAACTATACTAGAGATAAAGGCCTTACTAAATATACTATTTAGGCTAGCTGGCGTGTATATATATATATATATTCTATTATAGCTATATACCCTATAAGTATAGGCTGTTATAAAGTGCTAGCTATATATATTATACTTTCTTATACCTGCTCTATTTTAAAGGCTAACTATAAGACCTACTTATCTAATATCTAACTCTATACTTAATAAAGGAAAGAAAGAAAAGTAATATACTACTATATATAGGACAAGCTATATAACTAGTTATAGCCTTATATCTATAGGGTATTTCCGGTGTTATATATCTCTTAATTAGTAGTATACTAGCTAAGGCACGTTTATAGATAGCTTATTATTCTACGCCTATAAGGTAGAAGAGGAAACTCTTAGCTACCTCTACTTATCTACTTCTCTCTTATCTCTACTTACTTTATTTTATACCTTTAGTTGTAGCTACCCTAACGTATAGTATAAGCGAGCTAATCACCTAAGCGAGCTAATTATAATGCTAAAACTATACTAAAATCGCGACTACTTTTCGTAAAATATTATACTTTCTTATATTCTATTATACTATATAATATAGTAGCCTATTCTTCTATATCTATAGTATCATTTTTATACGTCTGCGAATTATGTCTAGCCTCGCTATACTACTTGTAATACTTTTAAGTTAGCTAGTTTCTATTAACGCGCGCCTTCTTTCTACTCTTCTTTCTATTAGTATAAACGCTAAACTCTTTTAGAGTAGTTAATTAAGTACCTTTTTTAATCGTTAGATTACCTTTGTTCTATATATACTTTCTTTTATATAATTAACGTTATATAGCAGCTTTATTAGCTATTTAAAGCTTAGTAACCTAAGCACGTAATAGTATATTTTTATATATTATATATACAGCACTCTTTATAAACTATTTAAACGCCTCTACTATTAAAATAGATAAGCTATCTAAATACTTTTAAACTCTTAATTAAACGTATATAGATTAAGACCCAAATTTAATAGAATTACTTAGTATTTTTAACTCCTAAAGGGTATCTTTAACTATAGAAGGTATTAGCGTATATAGTCGAACTTTAAGCTTTAATAGTACTATATTTAGATTAAATAGAACTAGACTAGCGCCTTAAAAGCTACTTAGAATATTACTCTTCGTAATTACTACGTTAAAAGCTACTTTAAAGTAGGATAAGAACTCGATTTTTATAATATGGTTAATATAACCACATATTAGCTACTCGACTTAGTACCTATATATAGTTTTTAAAGGCGAGAAATAACCTATATCTAATAGCTGTAGTAGGTATAATAAATATAAAGGTATATAGAGAGTAATAATATTCTTTTCTTTATAGAGCTGCTTAAATTTAAGCGAGTTGTAGCTCTTATAGCTGTTAAGAATTAGTAATTAATACGTACTAATAGTACGATCCTTTATATACGCGTTAAAGTACTTTAACTACTTAATACTAATATTATTTATTGTCCAGCTGTTATTAGTAACCTATATAGCCTAGGTTGGTAGAATATTATCTTCTTTATACTATATAGAGAGGTGGTAGATACCTATAAAGATAATAAAAGGTAGTATTATCTATCCTATCGCGTTAATACCTTAAATAACTATAGTCTACTTATAATTATCTAGCTGGAGCTGCTTTAGTTAATTCTATCTTTTAGAGCTAGTAACTACTACTTCTATCGATATTATACTTATTATAAAGCCTAATTTGTTAAAGTTGTATATATTTTTATTAATAATACTATACTTAGCTTTTATATTCTGTATAAGGTAGAACCAGCCTTCTATAACCTTAAGATCCTCGTATTTAATTCTTAAATAGTTATACTTTTAATTAAATTTAACCTTAAACTTAGGCGTACGTTTAATAAAGTTCTCTACCTAGTTCTTTCTAATCTAGCTAGTAGAACGCGCAGCTAGTAGTAAATTAGCTATATTTTAAATAGTAGTAAGCTGTAGCGGAAATCCTCTTATATCTAGATCTAGTATATACTAAACAATTACCTACTCTTTAGTCTTACTAAGCTTTATTAAATTAGGCTAGTAATCGTATTATAAAGCTATTCCTTACCTTTATATACTAAGTATACTTTAGGAGATATTATAGATTAATATAATACGACGTATAGTTAGTATCGCGTCTTATTAAAGAGCTTAGAGTATAAGCTATATTCTAGCTTCTTTCTAAATTAATTCTGTAGTTATTAGTTGTAGTATAATACTATAAAGTATAATTATTACGATTTTAGTAGAGTTTTAGTATTATAATCAGCTTGCTTAGGTAATTAGCTTATTTATACTATACGTTATACTCTTTGTAAATTTAATTGTTACCTTAACTACTTCTATATCTAGCTTCTAGTATTAAATTAGTCTATCTATACTCTACCTACTTCCCTCTTATCTATTTAAGTATCCTCCTAGTACGTATAATAGCTCGCTAAACTACTATCTATACTACTATTATAACTTAGCTCTTTACTATCTCTACTTTCTATATAAGAAGAGAAAATATACTATTAACTCTTTATATCTATACTCGTATACTACTATATCTACAACCTTAATCTTATAAAGATATTTATTAAGGAACGTTTTACCCGTTTATAGCTATATAATAATAGCCGCTTTATTACTATTTAGCTGTTAGTATATTTCTACTAACTTACCTAAATAGAATACTATATTAATCTTCTATATAAACTTTCTCTTCTCTTTCTACTTTAGTAGGAGCGGTTCTATTATTACGTTAGCTCTTTCTAGTACTAACCGCGTTAGATACTATAGTACTCTATCTTACTATAATAGCTACTTACTTTCTTCTCTTATTACTTCCTTTACTAGTCTATTTACCTACTTATTTCTCTCGATCCCTATATATTTTAGGATCTAATACAGCGTAGTATTAGTTATCTAAAGTTTCTTAATAATCTCTATTATAGTAACTTAATATATACTAGCTTGTTAACTATATACTAATAGAAGTACTAATTATAAGTTAGAGAAGATTCTAATACTTAATACTAGTATAAGCTAACCGTCTTTATTAAGGGCTATATATAATAGACCCTACAGCTAGTTAGTAGTTTTACTAATTACTAGTAGTTTAGTTAGATATATATCCGCCTAGTTTAATCTTACTACTATTTTTAAGATATAAATTTATAATAGTCTAGTATATACTCTAATATCTACCCTAATATTCCTTACTAATACGTCTATATATATATCTATCTATTCTAGCTAGTAGTCTTCTATATATAATAATGCGAAGAAATCGTTCCACGAAAAGCTTTATATATAATCTTATCCTAAAGCTTTTCGCTTATCTTATTTTACTTCTAGTTTTGTCCCTTTTCCCTTCTGTATATAGTTGTATACTCCTTTATAAGTAGCTTAGTAGTTCTTCTATATCCTTTTATATAAGGCCTATAAGTGTTAATAGAATTCTTAGGTCTCTAATCCCCTATATACTCTTATATACCTCTAAGTAGATTCGTACTATATTTAGACCTATTATCTTATCTATACTATTATATTATATAGAAGAACTTAATACTACTAGTAATAGCCTCTTTAATAATATCGTATTAATTGTTTATTTAAATATGTCTAAGTTTAAAATATACCTAATTTAGTTTAGGTTATAATATTTATATACTATTATATTAAATTATTTAGTTACCTAAATAGAATCTTAGAAATCTTCTATTAATTAAAGCCTTTAGGTTTAGAACTTTCTATCCCCTACAATTAGAATTGCCTTTAGAAAAGCCGTATAAAGTGCGCCTAGGTAGAAACTTAGAGACTACTAATAATCTATTAGAATTAGAGGTAACTGCTAATATCTAACTATAATTTACCTTCTAATTCCTATACTAGAATTAATATACGCGTAAGTTATAGTACGAGTAAACTTCTATCTACGCGTATAGAATAACTATTACTTTCTATAAGGGGCCCTATAACAGGCGGACCCCTCTCTATAAGGCTGGTAGTAAAGAGCCTATCTAATTCGGAAGAAAATTAGAGTAAACTAACCTTTAAGGAATAAATTGTAATTTTATAAGAGGAGATCGTACGCTTAATATAATAGAGAACTATTAGTCCCGATTAACTTCTATAAACTACTAAATTAGTACTAATAATATACTAAAAAACTTTTGTAACTCCTCTAGTAAGAAACCTTTTAGCCACCCCTAAGCCCCCTTAAACCTACCTTATTAAACGTACGCCTAAGATTAAAAGTCTTATAGATAGTAGTAAACCTATATTTAAATAATAGTAAGCTTTAATCCTAGACCGACTTAAGATTAATATAGATTACTATCTAATAGAATATATATATATATAGTATTAGTATAGAAATATACCTCTAGTACTATAAAAGAGTATCTAGAGCTAAAATACCTAGCTAAATTAGACTAGTATTAGTTTAAGAATACTAAAGAAATAATTTTACTTCTATAATCGTATTTTATTATAGATAATAAAGAGATAGAAGCGCGATAGGCGTTTCAGGTCCTAAAAATAAATAAGGGAGAAGTATTCTCAACTTTTAAAGCTCGCATTATTAGTACAGCTATTAGAGGATCTATATTCTAATCTAAGTAGTTTTTCTACCTATAGGATAAGATCCTCCCCAGCTTAAAGATACTAAACCTTAGCTTTAAGCTTATATAGAAAGGCTCCTTTAATACTATAATCGCCTACTTAACAGCTTATAATATAGAAAGGAGGAGTATTTCTAACCTTCTAGAACGAACTATTAGCTTATAGGTTATAGTTAAAATAAATTCGGATCAGTACTAGAAGGTTTCTAAGAGTTTATCTAAGGTAACCTATAATCTAATACCACCCTAATCTACCCTAATATTAATACCTTGTTCTACTATAATCGCTCTTTAATAATCTAGTAAGACTTATATACCTAAAAGGTATACAACCCTAAATAATTACTATAATTATAGTAAACTAGAATATTTTATAAACAAATATATAGTCTTTAAAGTATAAAAGATAGAGGTTAAATAAAAGGAGATTAAGGAAGAAGAGTTTCTAGACGTAAATAAGTACTATCTAGATAGTTCTCGGGTGGGAAATAGAGATATTTAAGAAAACTCTCTATCCTAGGCTTAAATAAGTATAATTTATTAAATATTAATTTATTGTATTTATTTAGAGGGAAGTACTTCTAAATTCCTACTATTCTATATTTAAAAGGGGTTGGTATATAACTAAATACCCCTATTAATATAGGTACCTAAGGCTTCCTATTCCTTAATTTTATAGTAGTTAGATTACTCTTCTAAGCCCTATATATATTAATATAGTACTTACCCTTTAAAATTACCGTTAAAGGTTTTTAGGACTAAATCTAAACCCTAGTTAATTAGTATATCTACTTATACTTATAAATTAATAGGAGAACTATCTAAAACTACCTATTTATTATTATAAATCTAGGTATTTAGGATTGTATTATTAGTATTAAATAGTTATATTATTTTTAACTACAGCTAGATACGGATAAGAATCGGATTATATAGCCCTCTAAGTATCCTACTACTTATAATCTTTCACCTTCTCTTCTTATATAATTAACTTAGCTAATATATAATAAGGAGGTAGAGCTAGATATTTAGCAACGCAACGCTCTATAGAAAAAGGACTAGTATTAATAGTCTTACAGTCCGACTATCTATTATATTAAGGGTCTACTAAGACTACTAAAACTATATTAGTCTTTTATAACCTATAGTCTAAATAAGCTTAGAGCTCTTATACGCCTATATATAATAAAGTCTAAACCTAATCCGAAGAAAGTTTATTCTTCTATTATCGCTCTTATCTTAGCTAATACTTTCTACTTTAATATAAAGAGGAAAGAGAACGAGTTTTTCTCTACGTCTCTATACGAAATTGAGCGGCTGATTAAAGATAAGTAAGCTCTAGAGCTAGAAGATAAGGCTAAAAACGAAGTACTAGTAAATCTCTAATTACTATCTAAATACTATAAATATTAAGGTATATTTAATAAAACTATAGCTTATTAATTACTAGAATACTACTCTTATAATTATAAGATTATTCTTATAGAACTCCTCCCT
>ML986975.1:0-15681 GCA_010094045.1 Lojkania enalia | reverse complement strand
CCCCCCATTCCCCGTCTAAATGCATGTATGCATGCGCCGGCACATGGACCGTGTAGCCCAAACACTTAACGATATGGATATCTCGAATGGCGTTGATGAGCATTGTGTGCACTGACGAACTAATTAACGAACGAAACAGGCAGAGAAAAATGATGGCTTGTGTTATTACTGATGCTGATGATGATGATGCTATTCGTGTGTACAGTGTTGCGGGGTATCAAGGTGGTATATAAATCGTAGTAGTAGTAGTAGTAGTATGAGGGGGAGGATGAGGAGAAGAAATTATTCATGGACCTGTGTTCAGGATGACAGCTGTACAATTTTTATTTGAAAAAAAAAAAACCCCCCCCTGGGGAAAGCCAGAGACGCCGTCAACACAGGCCTACGATGCAAGGTACCATGGCTCCGCAACGAGCAGGCTCGAAAATATAAATATCCACCCAAACCAAACAGCAGAACCCAAACCCAAGAAACCCAGTCAGGAGGAAAGGAAAAAAGCACCAGGGTATATATCACATCCCTTAACCAACCCAATCGTTTCAATGTAAATCAATATGAACAATCACACTCATCGTACATTCGCAACACCCACTTGCCCAAACGCCGCATACCTCGGTGGCAAATCGTCTACGCCCATCGGCGGGGGCGGGGGCGCGAAACTGCGCGGCCGCAACAGATCATCCGCTTCGCTCACCATCCTCATTTCCGCGTTCCTCGCCCGCGCATTCTCGTTGCCCGTGTCGCTGCCCTCGGCGCAGATCTGGATCGGTACCTTGAGACCTAGGCTCGGGTCCGCGACGCCGGGCGCGTGGGCGCTGAGCTGTAGCGTGAGGGTGTACATGCGGGAGACGAGGCAGCTGTGGAAGGTTGGGAGGAAGTTCTTGGTCATAGGCAGCGTGATAGGGACGAGAATCTCGGCTGTGTAGAAGGGGCCGCCCTTGTAGTGCTTCGAGGCTGGGAGGATCCCGGCGTTGAAAGTGTCGTCAGCGGTAGGACCTGTCGAGCAGTCTGAGATGCCGGAGTCGCGACGCACGAGTGATTCCGAGGCGGGGTTCTCGGACGAAGATCGCTTTTCCCATGGTGCGGAGGCGATGCAGAGGGTGGAGAGGTTGATGGTTTCCGAGTAGACGCCCTGGGTGAGGTCGTAACTTAGCGCAGAGCGAGTCGGAAAGCTGGGGCGCGGCATCGAAGAGAAAAAGGTTGAGACCTTCATCTTCGTGGCGAGGGAGCCGAGCCTGGGCGGCGGGTTGCTCTCATCCGCAGGGTCGAAACGCAGGAGCACCTTGGCCATTGTGGTGATTGCGGGTGCTCCTGTCGTCCTGGCGCCCGGGATGACGAGGGCCTTGGGCTGCGCGCTCTGGGCTGTCAGTGTGCCCAGTTTGCCTTTGAATAGTCCCTTCTTAATTGTCTTCGCCTGACGGATCCGGTACTCCTGATCGGACGGATCGACGGTCAACGGCGGCTGCTCTTCGAACGCGGGCTTGACACGCACTTTCTTGAACTTTTCAGCTAGGAAATAGACGGTGCCGTCCGTCTCCCTAAGGGACGCGAGCCGGACTTTGATCCCGTAAACGATCTTGGACATCTCGGGCGCCAGGTCGTCGAGCAAAGTGCCACCGAAGCCGGCTAGACTCGGGTCGCCGAGGCTCGGTGGTAGCATCAGGTGAGTATTCCTGACATGGTCGGAAGACACACTGTGCGAGCACGCTCGAGGCAGAAGCTGGGTAGGGATTGTGAAGGTGAATGGAAAGCTGTAGGTCTTTCTAGCTAAGAAAATCCGTGGTGTTGGAAAGTCGTCCCGGCCAAGTGGTTGCTTTAGGGTGAGGAAGCGGTGGGTTGCTTCGGTGCGGCCAGAGAGCGATGGAGTGCTAGTGATCCGGTCAACGTAGACGTGAGTTTCACCTATGATAGGTTTAGCTTCTGTGCTGAACATAGCACTGGACTTGACCCGAAACAAGGAATGCGTGAATTGTCAGATGTGGTGGAGTTTCCATCATGTCTTGGCATCGATCTAGCTGAGGCATACAGGAACGGAATGCCGGTGGCGACGGAGCGGACTGTCCTCTCTCCCCCGGGTCTGTGATCATGCCAGGAACTCGACAAGAAACATACAAATGGCAGTTTGCCTGGAAAGAAGATAATCCTACTCACCAATGAAAGCAATTTCCAGGTCTTCGAAGCGCGTGTCGGTTTGAGCAGTAACGTGAACGGTTCCCTTGATCTCGTCCATGGTTGAATAGCTAGTGACATACTTGGCATTTGGGCCATGGTTGGCCTCGTCGAGCTCGATGTCGACGGTGGGCTGGCCGAGTTGAGCCATGTTCCGCACGCGGGAGCCGATCTGTTGGCTGATGCTCTGCGCAGTCTGCACAGAGCTGGAATGTGTCGAGGTGGCGTAGGAGGAGGGCATGGTGAGGGGATAAGAGCTGGCCTCGATGCCGGCCAAGCGGTAGAGCAATAACAAAGAACGAGATGCTGCGAGTTGGGGTGATACAAGGGGGGCCAGACCCAAGATAAGCTCGCACGCGGAGATGGCAACCCCAGAAACCACCAGAGTGGACGCAGACGCGTGACAGTGTGGCAGGCTCGCGCGCAGATGCCGTTGGTGCTAAGAAATAGTAGTGGCAGCAAGGCTGCTGCGTCCCTGCCGGGCGTGGGCCCCAGTCTGTCTTATAGCCTGGCGATGCGAGTTGAGTCATGGTGGAAGGCTGGATATGGCTGGGGATGGGACATGCAGGTGTGGGCGGATGAAGGTGCTGCAGCGCTGAGCCAACATGGCGTTCGCCCACGCCCTGGCCGTCGGGGAACGACAGGCGGGGTCACAGGGCGTGCATGGCTGCGAGTCGGCCATTCACAGCACGCCCTGCCACAGTCCCTCCGCGCCGACGGGACCTGCTCGTCGAACACCGACCGCCGGACACGACTCCATCCTGACTCCAAGGTGCATTAACCACCCGCTTCAAGAGAGACTCATGCCAGCCCTCAGGGGCTCCGCCATCTCTAAAGGAAGCTGGAGGCTGTGTCGGTTTGGAAGTCGTCGCCGCCTCGACAGTGTACGTCAAGTATAGACGCGAACTGGGTAATCTCAGCTCATGTATTGCACTATGGATGCACAAGCGTCTCAATAGCTGATGCTGCCTCTTAGCGGGCACTTTCTACGCAGTGTACGTTAAGTATAAGAGGCCTTGCGGCTAGCGGGCACTGTACTGACCGTGTACGTCAAGTCCTCTCGATGCCACCCTCAACAACTCCACTCCATGTGGATATCATATGCCAAGGGCCATACGAAAACTCTCACATGCAATCCTACTATGCCGTTAACTGGAAAACACCAATAAATCTTACGTTCTGCGAGTCTGGCGACGTACCAGGTACCCGGCCTCGATCCTGAGGCGCCTTTTGCCGTCTTCCATGTCACTCTTCCAGGAAAATTTTCCAGGCTGTGATTAGATGACTCCTGCATTTCCTACTCCTGCAGCAAAAAAGACCTCCTGAAACCTAGACATAGCTAGCCGGTACGGCATGCCAAAGCACCTAGCTCGAATCCATAGGTCGTGTGGCCTGTTGTCGCATGTTGACTGGTTCGCGTTCCATTGCCTTAGGCTGGCGGTGCGTGTAGGGCGCGAGGCTTGCCAAAGGGCGCTCCCATTATTAATCCCGGCATTCCGAGCACTCACAATGCGCGCCCATCACAACGGCCCGATATCGCTTTCCCCTTGATGGTCCTTTTCCTGGATCATCAATTCCGATGCTTATGTATCATCTCAATCCCAATTCCGCAATGCCAAACCTACTCCGAGAGAGAGGAATGCGGCAGGCTGACTAAAATGATGCAAACAAGCATATCATTTTCTAGCAATGTTTCAACATTCTGCAGATTCTTTATTTCTTAGAGTCCTTCCCATTTAATGGCTGCTCCAATTCCATTTGCACTCTTAGCCCGGTTCAGAAAAGCCATCTAGGACGCCAAAGAATCGTCATCTAGATCTTTCAAAACCCAGTCTCAGTCTACAAGCAGCATTTGCTTGCCGAAATCCGAGCGCTTCGTATTCATGAGTGTCAACCTTTTAATGAGGCAGTCTGCACTCCATCCACGAACAAGTCTAGTGCGCACAGCAACTCCCGTCAGCTTACTATCTTGGAGCGAAATGAGAAATAAGAATAATCCTATCCACAACTATTCATTCAACAACCGTGCCCTATTGTCTGTCGATGACGTCTAATACCGTATCACAGACGTCGCCTCCGTCAATTTCCTACACGCAATAGTCACAGGGTAGTAGTGTCTTAGCTCTATACCTTACAAGTAAAGAACGCCTTTTCATACTGCATTAAACTTCAATCAAACAGAACTTGGCTAATACCTATTCAAAAACAAGGACGCGTTTAGAGAAATTGGATATATACAACTATCATAGCCCCAGATGCACCCCTTTTTTCTCTAATCATTCAGCCTACAAACGTTACATAAAGGCTTCACCGTGACAGGGCGTTGTACATCAGCGATCTGAAGCGCACAATCTGCAGATATAATACAAGGAATTCACGCCTAATCTCGAGCAAACTAAGGCAGCTAGAAGGAAGAGGTCGTGGCTTCTCCTCAGCTACACCTCCCGTTCATATCTTCTTCTTCGCAAATTCGCCCACTGGGTCGAGTAATGTCCCGGCACTCTCCACAGCGGTACAATTCAACAAATTATTATAGAAAGACATTAGTCATCGCTTTTCGGAGGTGGCGTGAGCACTCTCCCTTCCTTCCCCCTCCCCCCAAAAGAAAGGGAAAAAAAAAGATTTTTTTTTCATGTTAAAGAGCATTCAGGACCATAAACGCTCATTATCAACCATCCCTAAAGGTAGCGGAAGAAGAGAATGGAAGAGTGTATAACGGCTATGATGCCTTCGGTTCGATGTGCCTAACGATAGTCATCTAATGTGTCCGGGAAAGGAATATTGCGCAGGATTAGCCAAAGAGAAAGTGATATTGCACAATTTAAGTCTTATTATCAAATCAGCTCCGGTGAATACCGTGTACATATATATATATTCGAAAGGGGAATTTAGAATACAGCAGTCGACATTCTGTTTTCTGTATAATATGGAACTTTTTCAATCTCGACTGAACGTCTAGAAGAATATGTCGAAGCTATTTAAATAATTAGAGTCTATTACCTCGCGCGAGGAAAAATGAAAACGCAATATCTAACTTCGGTAAAGTTCTTGCCCCTTCAACTTCGAATCCTAACTTCCAAGCTCCGGGATGAGGTAGACTTGAAACTCTTGCTTAAGATGTATATTGCACACTATCCTGGGGAATGCGTAGTATATGCTAGTAGCACGTTACCGGTGCTTAATAAGCTACCAACACTTGCGAATCGCCAAAGATCAAGAAGAATCTGAAAATGGAGGTACAGCTCCTAGACAAAATCGTCGACTTCTAGTCTACTACACGCGGCATTTACGCAAATGTCTCTGTTAACGATCTACAGCATCGTCATGTTTCTTGCGTCTATCCTCGTCGGTGTCGATCCTAGTATATCCTATGCTTCCTAGAGAGAGAGAGAGAGATTCGAAGAGTACTTCCTACTTACGCAGCTGCTACAACATATCCAGCACTAATCGATTTTTGGGGCTCAGCGGCCGGTCCGACGGTTAGCAAGAGTCGAGCTTCGGCAACCCTACCACCCGTCCGAGTGAGCGATGTGGTTATTAAATTCTGCGTTTTCAATGGCGCTGAAGCCGTATATTTCTTGCTATACTGGATACTTGACATACAACATCGATTGCCGCAGCCAAGAGCACGATTGCGGGAATGGTAGGCTTCAGCAAAGGAAGACCACGATGAACGATTGTCACATAGAGTTGTTTACTTTAGCTCCCTAAGAATATTCTGTTTCTAGCCATGGGTATATAGTCGCCTAATGGCTTGCACGTCCGGCGAAATATTGCAGAGGCAAGAAGCTAGCTATATAGAAGGACAATTTTGGTGGGACGTGCACTCATCAAAGCAGATTACCTACTCAGTATATTCGTTCTAGATATCAAACCTCCTTATCCTCCTGACGACTGGCGGCTGTTTATTGGCATCTATATACAAACACAAAGCCCTTGCGCTTACGATATTCAGCTCTATCATAACTATGCGCTTCGGTCACTCCGTTAGACGACTTTCATAATCCTGGTATTTAGTGGGGCAATCTGAGAATGGGGACGCAGTTTCGACATGCGGGAGTGAGTAATGAAGCTCATTCTCAGAATGAACAATCTATATGCCGAGGCTGGGAGCTACGACACCAAGTCTTACCGAACTACTTCTAGGTCGGATAGGGGCAACGTATTTTTAGGGCAAGCAAGAAATGCAAAAGGAAGTGGGAAAAGCCGTAGATCAATATGCGCATAGTAGTTGGTGTTCCCTGGCGTCCTTGTCTGCTAATGCTACAGTACTGATAGTGTAAATTCTATCAAATTTGGCCTACCGGCTATGGCGCGACCATCGGACGAGACTTGAAGAGCCTACTCTACGAACCAATTAAAAGACTATTCGTCATATAACCAGAAATTATCACTTTCTCCATCCTTTAAACAGGTTACTAGTATCAAAATCATACTTACCAATCCATCACATTGTTATTTCCCGAGCACACGCAAATAAAACAGTAACAGCTCGAGAACACACTACAATAATCTTCTAACAGAACAATTTCATTTGTTTTAGAACACAAAAAAAATTTAGGGGAGAGTCATGATTAATGCTATCACATCTCACCTACCATTGCATTATCCTTGGCTAACCTAGTTCCCCGCTATCCAACAGGGTACTCCAACAGGGTGTCAAGTATAAAGACGACGAGGTGCTAGCTTAACCATACCTCCGTCCGCCTTCATACTCATTGTATCCACCGTATCCAGATCCGGAACTGTAACCTTGCTGTTGGCTCCTGTACTCATCGCCATCGCCCCTGCCGTCCCCGTAGTTGCCGTAGCCCGACCGCTCTTGCTGGTATCCTCCACCAGAGCTATAACTATCTCCACCGTATTCACCGCTTCCATAGCTCTGCTGTTGACGTTCGTATCCAGAATACTCATCCCCACCGCCCCTCCCATAGCTCTCTTGACGGCCAGAGCCGTAAGAGTCTCCGCCCCAGCCCGAGCTCTCTTGGCGACCGGAAGAGTAGGAATCTCCTCTATACCCAGAGCTTTCCTGCCGCCCGCCATAACCGCCGTATCCACCGCCGCTCTGATAACTCGGCTGTTCACCATACCTTCTCTCTTCGCCGTAACCGCCTCCCTCATATCCACCCCTTCTCTCTTCCGAGGATTCCCTAGAGCGACGTTTCGGGCTGCCGCTCTTACGCTTGCGCTCGCGGGAACCTGATCGACGCTTGTAATCATCATCATCATCATTATCATCATCATCATCTGAGCCGTTGCTATCATAGCCACCATACTTCTTGTATTTCTTCTTTTCTTCCTTTTCGCGCTTCTTCCGCTCCTTCTTCATGCGTTTCTCATAATCGTCGTCATCATCCTCATCCTCATCCTCGGAGTCTTTCTTCTTACCATACTTCCTATAAGATATTAGTGCATGTCAACAAGGAAGTTGGAGAACTAACTTCTTTTCTTCGTGGTAATAGTCTCCGTGTCGATCAAAGCCTTCACGGCGATCTTCGGATCGATATTGATCGCCACTCTGATACCTACGCTCTTCGTGGCGCTCGTAGCCACCGGATCCACTATAGCTCGTAGTTTCAACCCTCTGTTGATAGCCGTAGGATCCACCGAGTTCATCTTGCTCATATCGAGAGTATTCTTCGTGGTGTCCCCCGCCTGGATACTGAGTTTCGTGGTACTCTGCTCTCCCGTAGCGTTCGGAATCATCTCGAGAGGATTTCTTGTGATGGCCGGTCTCAGAGTAAGACTGACTGTAGCTTCCGTCCTCGTCGTAGCCTTTGCTCTTCCTGCTCTTCTTCTCTTCACTGCCAAAAGCATCTCCAAGGAGGCTGCCACCAATACCTCCCACAAGGCCACCAACGATACCGCCTAGAGCTCCACCGCCAACGGCTTCAGAGGCCATCTTTCCTGCCTCATTGCCAACTTTCTGGAACGGGTCATTCTTGCGACCCTTACCGCCTCCAGTTATGCCGGCAAAGTCATTAGCAATTCCGAGGGGTTTACCACATCCGTGGCCTTTGTCATGGATGCCTTCCTTGTGATTGCGCCCATTCTCCACCCCATCTCGGCTTAGCTTGTCACGTAGGTCGTCCCGGGCGCGATTAGACAGCTCACTCCACCACCTCTCAACGGTCTGGAACATGATAGCGCGGCCTTGGTTTGCGCCATCCTCACCATAGCGATGTAAAGCAGGGTGATGAAAGACACCAGTCACGATGCGCTGTATTGTACGTTCAGAATCAACGCCCTCATCATCCCAGCACTCAACAATCTGTGGGACCACCCATTTTAAGACCTCGGATGCAATTCTGCCAGCCGGCTCGTTGAGAACATTGCTGAAGTGATCTTTGGATAGCATGGAGTGAGTCGGGTCCGTGCTGTAGTCGTCATGGAAGACGATGTGTTGCTTGTCTCGAGAGCTGGCAATGACTTCAGAAGAACCTGTCTCTAGCTCTGTCTTGACTTGGTTAATAATGGGAAGGACATATGGAGCCAAGAGGCTGAAAACAAAGATGTTGACCTGCTCCTGCAGTTGTTCGATGAGTTCTGGAAGTACCGGGATTTTTTCGATAAACTCAGAAATGGATTGCATGATCTCATCATGGAATTCCATCACGGGGTAAATTTGCTGCACAAGCTCGCCCATCTGTTCAGTGAAGGCCTCGGGCTCCTTGGGAGTGATTTCCAAGTTGCCCATAGATGCAGCATTTGCATTGTCTTCAAGCTCATCTGCTTTGCCGGCCTGATCCTTGCCGCCGAAAATGCCATCAGGAAGCTGGCTTAGTAAGTCTTTGATCATACTCTTGTTCTTCTTTCTCTGCGAATCCGAGATAGCGCCCTCAAGCTCCTGAAGTTCGGACTGTGTTGCCTTGTCGGAGAACTCGCCCATGACGGAATGCAAGAAATCCACGCCACCGAAAGTCCCCGTCACTATGGGGTAGACCGGGCCACGAGCACCTTGAACGTGGAACTGAGCATTGCGACCGACATGGGGGAAGACATCACGTTCGCCAAGCTCAATCAAGGCAAGCTCGGTGTAGTTCGAATGGGCGGAGTAATCTTCTAAGCAGTGACAGGCGGTGCCAAGCAACCTAAGAGCTTCATACATATCGGCCTTGGTTCCACCCTGGTTTGAGCGCCGACCTAGCTCGATGCAGCGGCGGAACAAATCACGGACAAGGGTGGCAGATGTCATGATACCCAAGTCTTCCGATGCAATGTAGTTCTTCAAGCCAGTGCGTTCGTCGACGCTCAACTCGCGTTGTTCATCAATCGGACCGCGTAGGCGACGGTCGTATTGACGAGCGTCAATATTATCAGCATAGTCCTGCAGGCAATGTCAGCCCATATTGCAAGGTCCAATGGCCGGCTAGGGCATACCTTGGGGTTGTCGATGTGCTCTTCAGGGCGATAGACACCCAACCTATCTCGGGTGACTTCGAACTCCTTGGTTCCGTATCCGAAGCTTAGGAAGCCAAGCACCCAAAGCAGAATCCGAATAGCTTCAGCGGAGACCATCTTGACGGTTCCGACCTATTGGCATGTATTAGCGCTCCGTCTGAGGGAATTATAGCTCCGCTGGAGGAGCGGAGGTTTCACGCACGTCGACAGCCTGGGAGTAGTCGCCTGTATGAGCGTATGTTAGTCATGTCTACCGCCGGAAACCAAGACTAGGGCTGATCGAGTCACTTACGTAGCCAATTGCCGAAGTACACACGCTTGACATCCATCTTACTAAACTTCTTCCCAGTGCGGCTGGACATCAAGAGAGTGAGAAGTGTGTCTTCGATATCCCCATGGCGCCAGTTCTGGCCCTCGATCTTGGACAGCGAGGCTATGTTGCCTGCCCCAAAGGCATGAGTTGGGCGGGCCCAGAAGATCAGGAGAATCAAACAGGGCAGCAGAAGCGAGCTAAACTGGAGTTTTGGCGGAGGCATGGTGGGCGCTTGGAGGTCGAGATGTGGAAAGGATGGATACAATGGAGGACTCGAGATTTGCGATCTGAAGGTGTAGAAGGACGAGTTTGTAGGTGTTTAGGGGCTGTCAACAGCGACGCAACGCCGTGTTTCAGCTGCTAGCTTGCTCGAAGGTTTCATGGTGGGGCAGCAAACAACGTGACACACCCAGTGCACATGACGTCGTGATCCGCTCAGCCACCGCTACTGTGGCGCTCGACGCCTGGAACCTGGCGAGGGCTGATCCTCCGAAGGTCAGAGCTTGGTCAGCGAGCCAAGACCCAATGCCGTGTTTGGGCACGCGACGCGTGGGAGGGGAGTGGGACTTTCTGGCTTTGACTTTTGAAATGCCTTCTACCATATGTCAGAACCACGGGTAGGGCTGTCTGGCGAGCTGGACCCTGACCCGGTCCTGGCCCTGGCTCCATTCACACTCACGTGGTCAATGGAGCCAATCATCTTTCTCATATCTGGTTAATTTCTGATTCCAAGAATATCCCAGCGTGCGCGCGTTTTCATCAGAAACCCATATGAAAGACGAATGACACCCAGGGAAAACGAGCTCTCTGCTGCAAGATAAATAGATGGCCCACCGCCACGCCAAGTCTGATCCATGAAATACACCCCAACAACCTATATGTGATAATAAACAACCGCGACTGAGCACTGGCTCTGGATATAACCCCGGAAGCATTACCTCCTCATAAACATGCGCATATCTGCATTTCGTCCATGTCCCAGAATAACCCGTCATCGGACAATGCCCCTCCAACCCCTCTTCGAAATCTAAATTTCATATGAGACTTCGCAATGCAATCAATATCTGACGTCGCTTGCCGGCCGCTCCGACTATCATTCTGCAAGTATTCGAAAGTAGCTGCAGAGTTACATGCACTGCTGCGCTTGTGATAGCGACCTGCTGTGTCCTGACGTTCCCGACCTGACACTTGGCGGGTGAGATCCGGTGACGGGTTTTGCGTGCGTATCTTCCATTAGCGTTCATATGAGAGATAGAAAGGGGGAACAGTTGATGGGGCTACTGAGATGGGAATGGGAATGCGGGAAAATTCGGGCAGGATGCGTCAAGCCGAGAGGAGACGTCGGAAAGGGGCCACTGGCCGCTTGTGAGATGCGACGGCCATGCTGAGAAAGCAGTGTGCATCATGTGAGAGACACGAAACGCGAAGCGGAATGGTGAGTCGTCCCGGTAGCAGAGTGTATTCCGGATACTCGCCGTTGACACTACAACGAAGAGGCGTACGTTGCAAGTCCAACCGAGCATTGTGTACGCGAAAACTCTGTGCTACAGATGTGGTCTGATTACCACTGTGGGTACCCGCTGTCAGTAACTGTGATGAAGGAAGCCTAAGCCTAAGTTTAGACCTGTCAAAAAAATTGTCACATTCTCGCCCCTGCGCCCAGCCGTAAGTGGCAGAACGCCAGCCCACGTTTTCTATGCCGCAGATGTATGGGCAAGGGGGATGCTCACTGCAAAAGCGCATTTAATATTGTAACACGCCCGCTCTGCGCTGTAACGTGACTCGACCGTGGAGACCGCACTCTGTGCTACCTCGTAAGAAACGTAGGGCCAAGGTAGGTCGATTCTTGCATGTATCTTGGAGACGAGTACGAAAGATAGTTGGTGTAGATTGGCTGATAGAGTTGCCGGATTCCTCGTCTTGCATGAATTATAATTGACAGTTTCTTCGTCGTGTTGCCCAGAAATCTGCGGGCGGCGACGAAGCATCAAAACCAGGGATGCACGACAGGCTACATGGGGACTTTTTAGCAGCTTTTGTAAGTGATTACCAAATTAGGTAGGCCTGTTAGACAAGGAACGTCCAGAAGCTAGGATATACGAATTCGTCTTCGAAAATCCGCCTGACTTGCTCCAGGACGAATGACTCCACTTTCCCCACATTCTTGAGAACTTGTTTTCCGTTTCCCCTATCACCAATTTCACTCTCTACCCTGATGTGCTCAAGTAGTCCTCTTGGTTTAGGTCGATGCTGAGCATGCCGCGTTGGTTCCTGTGCTTCCACTTGAAGCGGTTCAAGACTCGTTTCGCCTCCAACGAGAGCGTCTGCATCCCCTGGAGATAGGAAGCAAAAGTGGGCTCGTTTTTTTATGTATGCCAAGATTGCCACACCATCAAAGGTCAACCCCGTGATGTTCAACTTTAAAGGAATGCCTACGAAGCTTGGCATAGGGTAGTCGAGAAGGATCTCTGCGGTAAGCGACATTTTGATGTCTCCAGAATACTGTACATGTGCCACGACTTGGATGTCTTCAGCGCTCTTTTCGTGCATGCGGGGGGGTGATGCAGAAGGCGTATGCTCATATCCTTCCTGAGAGGGTGAGCTAGCCAATTCGGCGACAGAGTTCCTTCTTGATGCCTCGTGTTGATGTTGTGAGGGTGGTCGAGTGCTTGGATCAGGATTTGACTGAGGGGTCAACGTCAAAGAGCTGAACGATGCAGCATTACGGAGTCGCATCTCAGTGGGTGTGGATGGGCGACCATGGGGATAATCAGGCCAGCCTTGGAGCTGTGCACCGGCTACAGCAGCAAGAGGTGTCGTAGTGCCAGACAGACCTGCACTTAAAGGAAGGTGGAAGTAGTTGATGTTTGATGTACCACCCGGTATGCCGGGCGTGGAAGCTCTTGGGAGTAGAGGGCTCCCAAGCTGTTCCGCCGGGGTAAGCGTAGTCCGAAGACCAGCAGCTCCCGTATTAGTATATGTAGGGACTCGTGAATGCTCTGAGAGCTGTCTATCTACATTTGGGGCGTCCCTTCCCGCCGGTCTCGCACGCTGCTCCTTTGGTATCCGTGGGGGACCATGGTTGGCGTCGTGTTGACTGAGTACTTGGTCATTGTCCTCGTGCTCAGCCGGATAATCTTCGTCCTCATAGAAGTCCGGAAGAGGATCGCATATGTCTTTGATCTCAATCTCTGGCGGAACACTACCAAAGTCGAACGAATGGACGTGGACGGACCGAATGAAACGCGGGAGGGTCACCTGCTGGAACTTGTCGTGGATGAAGGCGCGAATCGTCTCTGCGCGCAGGGTCCCATCTGCTCCGCCCGTGAGCGTGTTCCAGTTGATATCAATCGACATTGTTATTCGACGCGGGACGTTGTGGGTAAAACGGAGGTTCGCTGCGCTTACCTGTCCTGATCGAGCCAAACGGCGAGCCGAGGACCTAAAAGAGGAGGGTCCACCGGCGAGTGAACATCCCTCACGACCAACACCACCACTCAATAATGGCAATAATATGTGACTAGCTCTTCACCACGCCGCGCGACTGCTCATGCACGCGCAGGCTTTTTCGCCAGGCCCCCTGGTGGTCCGTTCCATCCCTGCCCGGTCGGTCGTTTAAGACGGAGCCCACAGTGTGTCCGCCATGAGGCATGCGCAGCGGTCGTTTCAGCAGGCAGACTTTTGTATGGGCCAGAGTGAAGAGCATCAAGTGATCTGAAGAAGTCGTGAGCTATATACGAGCCATGCGCGCAGAGCCGCATGGCGCCTCTGCATATGCCCATTCACTCATGCACGCACACGCCAACCCGCGCCTCTGCAGCACTTCGTCGCAGGCAATTGCGTGATGGGACCGTCCTGGAGAAGCGTCATATATGCAATTGCGGCACCGAGTTGCGGCTAGGGTTCGACTCTGCCTGCATAAGGCAAATAGATTAAGTGCCCAAGCTCACGCACTCCGGGACATGGGCGCCTTCATGGGTGTTGATATCACAGGCCAGGGCAAAGTCCGCGGCTGGGGTCTGCACCGGAGCGTATGTGGCGTATAGGACAGCCATCGGCTCCTCCACCGCGTCTGCGATATTGCTCTACCAGTAGTGTTTTTTTTTTTTTGGTCCAGCGCGCTGCGGGAGACCTGTGGCCTTCTCGAAGGACAGGCCTCTCTGGACTCAGCCGAATCAGGCAACCGAGGGATATATCAAGTCCATTATACCTCTCATCATCGGCTATATGAAGATCACGCCTGCCCTATATACTGCGGTCTCGCCGCAGGATCACATGAAACCCCAAGGCACGCATCCAATCTGGTCGAACTTCGCCGTCGCGTCATCCAGTCTGCACGCGGGACATCTGCAATTGGCAAGCTGTAATGCTGTAACAATGAGGGCATATGTAGCCGACTACTCGCTGACGGCTGACTGGCTAACGGCCCGTCCCCTCAGTAAGAGCGGGAGGATCAGGCAAGCCTGTCTCAGTCGTCTGACTGTTCTTCGTTTCCCAGGTTGAGAGCTACGCCTCCGTCCAGGCGAGCTTGTGCTGCATGACGGAAAATACCATAACTCCACCTCACTTATCACGCCCTATCACGCCCCGTTTCTGGGCACCATCTTCAAGCTCTCATCTGCATTCAACTGGATCCGAGACCCACGGCTGCAATATGAGCCTTGATGCGGACAATAAAGACCCAAATGATGCCAATCGCGATGGCAAAAGGACTGCCAAAACTAGTCTCGACGAGAGTGGGCAGTCTTATCGACCCATAGCCAGTAATACAAGTCGCCATCGGGAACGGCTAGGCTGACTTGTGGTACCGATTGGCGAAAAACGGTGCTGCATCCTGAGCGGTTATTCGTCACTGCTCGGTCGATCACCCGTAGCTGATTGGCTTTGCTTTGAATTTCGGGTAGACTGCTATTTTTTGGCTGATGGTGATATGGATTGATGTTTCGAAAAGAGGTCGCCCGGCTCAAAGGACTCGCATCCTTCTGGGCTTCCGGGCGCCTACGCATCTATTCGACGCGCATTTCTGTCTGACTGACGGTGCCTTCTCCCGCTTCCCCGCCTCGGCGCGAAGCGCCTCATGGACAAAAAAAAAAAAAAAAAATGGAACGAATAGTACCAGAGGCGAAGGGCTATGCAACACCATCCAACCTATATTCAAACGCCAGACTCGGATGGCCCTCGCGGTTCCCAATGCCTGTCCAACGCCTGTAAACTTTTATCTCCCAGACGCCATGAAATGCTGTCTACGCCGACGGAGCTCAGCATGGAGAGCCCGCCCCGGTCGCAAGAATTATGGCTCCATCCAGGAGCCAAATTGGGGAACAGGCGCGTTTCTGTTCTTGACACCCATCTGCGCGCCACCGGCCGCCATGAGGTGTCGTCCGGATAAAGTCTGCGGTGGCACACTGTGATAAGATTTGTCAGACCGTGTAACGCGCAAGCGGCCCGGCTGCTGCGGCCATGCGGGCGGGTACCTGTCAGTGATCACAATTATCACATTTCTCATCGTGCTTGACAATCTTGGTGTTGACCCCGGTGCAATTCCCGCCGCCCTTTGATGTCGCGCACGGAGCCTTCTCCATGATCTGATGGCCGCAGCTGTACTGGTGTACCACCTTGGTGCACATGCTGGCGGCAGGAGGTTATGGGCAGCTGGGCGCTGGGGGAGTCGTCGCCGTGGGCGCTGGCGTGGCGTGGGAGACGAGGTGGTAGTGATGATGGATGGGGTGAAGCTGCACGGTGCTGATTGGCCGAAGGACTGGCTGACGGCGGGCGCGGGGAAGCTCTTCGTTATTTTT
>ML986973.1:0-15735 GCA_010094045.1 Lojkania enalia | reverse complement strand
ATAGAAGCTCTAAGCTTATTTAAACTATAGGCTATAAGAGACTAATATAGTTTTAATAGTCTTAATAAACCCTTAATATAATAGATAGTTAGACTGCAGGACTATTAATACTAGTTCTTTTTCTATAGAGCGTCGCGTTACTGGATATCTAGCTCTACCTTCTTATTATATACTAGCTAAGTTAATTGTATAAGAAGAGGAGGTAAAGAATTATAAGTAGTAAGATACTTAGAGGGCTATATAATCCGATTTTTATCCGTACCTAGCTAGAGTTGAAAATAATATAACTATTTAATACTAATAATATAATCTTAAGTATCTAGATCTATAATAATAAATAGGTAGTTTTAGATAGTTCTCCTATTAATTTGCAGGTACAAGTAGATATACTAATTAACTAAGATTTAGATTCGATCCTAAAAACCTTTAATAGTAATTTTAAAGGGTAAGTACTATATTAATATATATAGAGCTTAGAAGAGTAATCTAGCTACTATAGAGTTAAGGAATAGGAAGTTTTAGGCGCTAGTATTAACAAGAGTATTTAGTTGTATACTAATATCTTTTAAATATAGAATAGTAGAGATTTAGAAGTACTTTCTTCTAAATAAATATAATAAATTAATGTTTAATAAGTTATACTTATTTAAGCCTAGAATAGAGAGTTTTCCTAGGCGTTTTTATTTCCCACCTAAGAACTATCTAGGTAGTACTTATTTACGTCTAGAAACTCTTCTTTTTTAATCTTCTCTTATTTAACTTCTATCTCTTATACTTTAAAGACTATATATTTGTTTATAAAGTATTCTAGTTTACTATAATTATAGTAATTACCTAGGGTTGTATACCTTTTAGATATAAAAGTCTTATTAGGTTATTAAGGAGTAATTATAGTAAAATAAGATATTAATACTAGGGTAGATCGGGGTGGTATTAGATCGTAGATTATCTTAGATAAACTCTTAGAAACCTTCTAGTACTAATCTAAATTTATTTTAGCTATAACCTATAAGCTAGTAGTTCGTTTTAGAAGGCTAAGAATACTCCTCCTTTCTATATTATAGGCTGTTAAGTAGGCGACTATAGCGTTAAAGAAGCCTTTCTATATAAGTTTAAAGCTAAGGTTTAGTATCCTTAGACTAGAGAGAATCTTATCCTATAGGTAGAAGAACTATTTAGATTAGGATACGGATCCTCTAATAGCTGTACTAATAAAGCGAGCTTTAAAAGTTAGGAACACTTCTCTCTTATTTATTCTTAGGACCTAAAATACCTATTATACCTCTATCTCTTTATTATCTATAATAAAATACGATTATAGAAGTAAAATTATTTCTTTAGTATTCTTAAACCGATATTAGTCTAATTTAGCTAGATATTTTAGCTCTAGATACCCTTTTATAGTATTAGAGGTATATTCCTATACTAATACTATATATATATACTCTATTAGATAATAATCTATATTAATCTTAAATTAGTCTAGGATTAAAGCTTACTATTATTTAAATATAGGTTTACTACTATCTATAAAGCTTTTAATCTTAAACGTACGTTTAGTAAGGTAGGCTTAAGGAGGTTTAGGGGTGGCCGAGAGGTTTTTTACTAGGGGAGTTATAAAAGTTTCTTAGTATATTATTAGTTCTAATTTAGTAGTTTATAGAGATTAATTAGGACTAATAGTTCTCTATTATATTAAGCGTGCGATCTCCTCTTATAAAATTGTAATTTATTTTTTAAAGGTTAGTTTACTCTAATTTCCTTTTAAATTAGATAGGTTCTTTATTATAAGCCTTATAGAGAGGGGTCCGCCTATTATAGGGCCCCTTATAGAAGGTAATAGTTGTTCTATACGTATAAATAAAAGTTTACTCTTACTATAACTTATATATATATTAGTTCTAGTATAGAAATTAGAAGGTAAATTATAGTTAGATATTAGTAGTTACCTCTAATTCTGATAGGTTATTAGTAGTTTCTAAGTTTCTACCTAGGCATACTCTATACGGCTTTTCTAAAGGCAATTCTAATCGTAGAGAATAGGAAGTTCTAAACCTAAAGGTTTTAGTTAATAGAAGGTCTCTAAAATTCTATCTAGGTAACTAAATAATTTAATATAATAGTATATAAGTATTATAACCTAAACTAAATCGGGTATATTTTAGACTTAGATATAGTTAAATAAATAATTAATACGATATTATTAAAGAGGCTATTACTAGTAGTATTAAATTCTTCTATATAATATAATAGTATAGGTAAGATAATAGGTCTAAATATAGTATAAATCTATTTAGAGGTATATAGGAGTATGTAGGGGTTTAGGAACCTAGGAATTCTATTAACACCTATAAGCCTTATATAAAAGGATATAGAAGAACTACTAAACTACTTATAAGGGAGTATACAACTATATACGGAAGGGAAAAGAGGCGGAGCTAGGGGTAAGATAAGATAAGTGAAAAGCTTTAAGATAAAGTTATATATAAAGCTTTTCGTGGAACGATTTCTTCGCATTATTACAACTATTACTCTTATTATTAGGGGCTGCTATAGTATATTAGGTACCTTTATTATCCGCCTTCTAGTATATTTTACTAGTATAGAAGGTAGTATTAATAGATTATAGTTAGAATCTAATATTGTTATTAGGGCTTTAGTATAAAGTTTAGTAGTCTAGGCGGACTATTTTATAGTAGAAATAGTATAGATTATAATAATTTTTATTAGATAAATTATAATTAGATATTATATTAGATATCGTATAATAATCGTCCTAATTCTAATTAGAGGCTTATTTAGTATATTAATTATTAAGCTCTACCTATAAATACTAGTTAAATATTCTATTTAACTTTCCGTATAATACTATAAGTATATTCTACTATTATAGCCTTAGATTTAAATTTATATCTCTTAATTCCTAAAGAAACTTCTAAGATATTCTTCTTAAATTAATCTACTTTAAAAATATTAAAATCTTAATTAAACGTTATATTATACTATTATATATCTCCTCTAGAAGAAGAGCGTAATAAAAGCTACTAGAAACTCTACTACTACTATTATTATAAGTATAAATTATCCTTAATAATAGATCTATATAACTATCTTACTAATAAATACGAGATTTATCTTAATTTAAATTGAGAACTTAATTATATAGATTAGACTAAATAGGTAGTTAATAAGATTATTAATCGTTTTAATACTATAGATCTAAATATAGTTTAGGATAAGATTCTTAGAGAAGTAATTAATAAGAATATAACCCTTTTAATTCTTCTTAATCTTATTATTATATAAAATCTCTCCTTCTAAATTATTAAATTAAAAGAGTTTTAGGCTTGCTATTACAGTATCCTCGTGTTCCCCCTAACACCTATATATAGCGCGCTCGCTTTAGTATATATACCTTCTTCTTCTTCTTTATCTTCTTACTTACCTCGCGTTTAGCTTACTCCTTAGCTATCCTCTTATACGACACCTGAGATCTGTACGTAGCATACTATACTAAGCGTTAGATAAGCCTTATTATCCCTACTTATAGCTTCTTATAATACTTTCTATTTTACTTTTAATTAAAAGGTACTTAAGAATTTTCCTTTAAGCTATAATATAATCTTCTAAAAAGTATATATTTTCTTTTCTCTTCTTATATAAGTTAACCTATATAGATTTAGGAGCGATTTTATACCAATAAAAATATTATATAAAAGAAAATCTAATTAATAATAATAAAAATATACCTTAGTATTAATATTTAGATATTATTAAGTTGTTATCTCTATCTTATAGTTTATAGCTACTTTATTAATAATAATAAGATATTATATAATATCCTTCTTAATCTACTAGAAATCTTAGCTTATTATAGAGAATACTAATTCCCTTTACTTCTTCTAATCTTTAAGAAGTTTAGAATTACGGAAAAACTTAGAATTATTATTAGGAATAACTTAGGAATAAATAATATATTATATTATATAATAAGTATATAGTTTAATAAAGAGAAGTCTATTTTTTAGAACCTAGTCTTATAGTAAATACGTTATATAGGCTATATAATTAACCTCTTTATATAAGCTTTTATAATTTATAACTTAGATAAAATAAACTTAATTATAGTATATAATAAGTTTAAAGATTAGAAGAGTAATTTATACCCTTTTCTAGTATAGGTTAAAGAGCTTAAAATATAATTTAGAACTTTTAGAGTACTTAAAAAGCTCTATAATATTATTATTTATATCTAGACTAGTTCTAATTATATAAAGAATTTTAAAAGTTAAGCTAAGAGAAGAATCCTTTTAAACAATTATATAAAGTAGAATAGCTAGTAGACTATACTTAATATTACTCTTTTTTACTAAGAATTAGTTACTTAGTACTACTTAAAGTATATTAATATAATTAATAAAGCTAATTAACTTTCTATATAAAACTAAAGCTAACTATACTAAATTTATAACTTCTTTAAGCCTTTTAAATTAGCTATTCTTAAGCTAGAGGGCTATAGAGTTATACTTAACTAAGTTTTATAAATCTTTAATATTCTTAAGCTTTATTATTCTAAATCTCTTATATATTGTATAATTCTTCTAAATAATAAATAACTAATATTTTATAGGTAAAGCTTCTAATAATAAATTATACTAAAATCTTCGAAATTAAATTATATAAAGCTAGTAAAAGTTTAAAATTTACTATAAGAAGTTTTTAGCTACTCTACTCTATAGTATTATTATTCTTCTTTATCTAGGTCTTCGTATATAATATATAGAGTAGATCTAATTATAAAAGATATTTAAATTAGCGTTCTAGCAGCTAAAATAATACTAGGAGAAATACTAATACAAGTTACCTACCCGCTTATTATATAATACTAGCCTATTAAAAGAAAAGTCTTAGAATATTAATACTCTTCCTATATTTAATTAACTAAAAGCTTAAATAAGGTAGAAATATTTATAGCCTTAAAGCTAATATAAGCTTAAAAACTACTTTTCTAAAGTATTATATAACCTAGAGATTAAAAATCCTATTTATTAGTAGCTTACTTAAGATTAAATAAAGTACTAGTTATAGCTTTCTACCTTTATAGTAAATATTCTCTTAATTCCTATAATAAGTAATAAGCCGGAGGTAGTTTTTTTAGAGGGGCGTTATATAATAGATTAGAAGAGGGTTTAGCTTAATATAGATACGTTTAAAGTATATAAATACGAAAAAGATTAGCTATAGAATAGTATTCTTTTAAGTACCTTTTAGATACTCTCTTATATAATATAGATTTTAAATTAATACTACTTTAGAATTCTAGTAAATAGCCTCTAATTACTATCCCTATATATAGCTTCTAACTACTTTCCTATAAACAGCTCTTAACTACTTATCTACTTTTACTACCCTTCTTCCTATTTTATATATTAAACGAGGTTATTTAAATAAGAGAAATTAGGAATCTAAATAAGTACGTTCTATTAGTAGCTTACTATAACTTTATAGTATAGATAAGATAACTCTTTTATATAAAAGCCTAGCCTTCTATCTTCTCTCTAACTTATATACTCTCTTCTTTTTCTCTACTCTTAAGATATTAAGCTTTTCTCTTATATAACTCTATTATATCTTTTAATAACAATATATTTAATAATACTACTATTAATTATAGTAGTAATTTTCCTACTATAGCAGGAAATTTTTATTAAGCTATATATACGAATATTATTAATACTACTAATTAAATTCTATAGAATCCTCCTAGTTAAACTTCTTAAGTTTAAGGTCTTACTCTAACTAGTAGCTTATAGTCTAGTACTATAGTTTACTTAAATCCTCTTTTATATAAGATAATCTTAATCTTTAACCTAATTATTACTAAGTATTTATCTTATATTTTTACTATTATAGTAAATATTACTACCCTTTTAATATATTAATATACTATTATTATATTAGAGTAATAAGATTACTTAAGCTATAGATTTCTTACTTTACTCTTTTAGTATCTTCCTATAACATACAGCACAAGTGAGCTGATCACCCAAGCGAGCTGATTATAATACTAAGACTATACTAAAATTGCGACTACTTTTCGCAAAATATTATACTTTCTTACATTCTATCGTACTATATAGTATAGTAGCCTATTCTTCTATATCTATAGCATCATTTTTACACGTCTGCGAGTTATGCCTAGCCTTACTATACTACCTATAGCACCTTTAAGTTAGCTGGTCTCTATTAACGCGCGCCTTCTTCCTACCCTTCTTCCTATTAGTATAAGCACTAAAATCTTTTAGAGTAGTTAATCAAGCGCCTTCTTTAATTATTAGGTTGCCTTCCTTCTATATACACTTTCTTTTATATAATCGACGTTATATAGCGGCCTTATTAGCTGCTTAAAGCTTAGTAACCTAAGCGTGTAATAGTACGTTTTTATATATTATATACGCAGTACCCTTTATAAACTATTTAAACGCCTCTACTATTAAAATAGGCGAGCTATCTAGATACTTTTAAACTTTTAATTAAACGTACATAGATTAAGATCTAAATTTAATAGAATTACTTAGTATTTTTAACTCCTAAGGGGTATCTTCGACTATAGAAGGTATTAGTATACGTAGTCGAACTTTAAGCTTTAATAGTACTATATCTAGATCGAATAGAACTAGACTAGCACCTTAAAAGCTATTTAAGATATTACTCTTTATAATTACTACGTTAAAAGCTGCTTTAAAGTAGGATAAGAACTCGATTTTTATAATATAGTTGATATAACTGCATATTAGCTACTCGACTTAGCACCCGTACACAGTCTTTAAAGGCGAGAAATAACCTATATTTAGTAGCTATAGTAGGTA
Organism: Lojkania enalia; assembly: GCA_010094045.1. Taxonomy (NCBI): domain Eukaryota; kingdom Fungi; phylum Ascomycota; class Dothideomycetes; order Pleosporales; genus Lojkania; species Lojkania enalia. Next base: position 8,866 of record ML986973.1, on the reverse strand, counting down.
TAATAAATGTAGAGGTATATAGAGAGTAATAATATTCTTTTCCTTATAGTACTACCTGAATTTAAGTGAGTTATAGCTCTTATAGCTATCGAGAATTAGCAATTAATGCGTACTAATAGTATAATCCTTTATATATATGTTAAAGTGCTTTAACTACTTAATACTAATATTATTTATTGTCCAGCTGTTATTAGTAACTTATATAGCCTAGGTTGGTAGAATATTATCTTCTTTATACTATATAGAGAGGTGGTAGGTGCCTATAAAGATAATAAAAGGTAGTATTATCTATCCTGTCGCGTTAATACCCTAGATAACTGTAGTCTACTTATAATTACCTAGCTAGAGCTACTTTAGTCGATTCTATCTCTTAGAGCTAGTAACTACTACTCCTATTAATATCACGCCTATTATAAAGCCTAATTTATTAAAGTTGTATATATCTTCGTTAATAATATTATACTTAGCCTTTATATTCTATATAAAGTAGAACTAGTCTTCTATAACTTTAAGATCCTTGTATTTAGCTTTTAAATAGTCGTACTTTTAATTGAATTTAACCTTAAGCTTAGGCGTACGTTTAATAAAGTTCTCTACCTAGTTCTTTTTAATCTAGCTAGTAGAGTATATAGCTAGCAGTAAATTAGCTATATTTTAAATAGTAGTAAACTACAGCGGAAATCCTCTTATATTTAGATCTAGTATATACTAAACAATTACCTACTCCTTAGTCTTACTAAGCTTTATTAAATTAGGCCGATAATCGTATTATAGAGCTATTCCTCGCTTTTATATACTAAGTATACTTTAGGAGATATTATAGATTAATATAACGCGACGCATAATTAGTATTATATCTTATTAAAGAGTTTAAAGTATAAGCTATATTTTAGCTTCTTTCTAAATTAATTCTACAGTTATTAGTTGTAGTATAATACTATAAAGTATAATTATCGCGATTTTAGTAGGATCTTAGTATTATAATTAGCTCGCTTAGGTAATTAGCTCGCTTATACTGTACGTTATAATATTCCTACTTCTCTTCTTATTACTTACTATAGTATTATATAGGCTAGAGCTTTACTATTTTAATACTAGTTATATATTAAGGGCTTACTAATTTATATATATAGTAACCTTAATATTACTTTTTACTAGTATTATAAAGTAGTATATAATCGTACGGGCGAATTTCTCTACTATACTAGCTATATCTCTCTTACTAGATAGTAGAATAGTATATATAGCAATTATATATATAAGAATTATAGTACTTTATATTACTTTCGATTAAATAAGAATAATAAGCCTTTATATAATAAGTAGTAACGGGAGTATAGGTATAAGCCTAATAAGGATAAGAGCAGCTCTCCTAATACTTCTAACCGCTCCTACTATACTTATTATATTAGGGCTGTATAGGTATTCTTAATAGATATTCTTAGATAAGGGCTTTCTTTTTATATAAAAAGTTGACTATCTATATTACTTTCTACTATCTATACAGTATTTGTCGTATTTTTTGGTTACGATATCGGTATTTTACGATATCCGACGATATCGTACGATATCGAACAATATTGATCGTTGCTTATCGTGGCTTATCGTGACCCACACTGAGCAGGAACTAGCTAAGCGAGTGTCCGCAGTTCAAGTAAAAGAATGTCCGAGATGAATATCCTCCTTGTCAACAATTCAGAAGTTTTTTTTTCCACGTCACCTCACAACTCCATGGCAGGAGCGGGTCGGCCGTCTTCCCTACTAGCGGAATCGAGGCGTTCGTCTGCTTCTAACGAGGCTCAAGTGGCAGACTTCAACACGTGGTTCTTAGCCGTCTTCTCACTTGATCTTGAGAATGCTCGAAGCTTCGCTGTGGCAAGTTAGCAAGCTATATATTCACGTTGATCCCCGGCCCCCTCTATGAAATAGAGATAATAAAAAATATAAAGTTACTAAGGAAAATGTAAGGGCTTAATTGATGAGAACTAAATATGTCTGGATGGACCACATTTCCGGGACAGATGGTTTGGGTCGTTCAATTTGGGCGACTACCATCTACGGCTAGCAGGTAGCATGGAATTTTCATGCTGCATCGCTTTCCACTATTCTCCCTCCTCTCCCAGATGTATCCCGCAGCTCTTCTTGTAGCGCCCGAAACTCCTCATCCAGAGTCTTCGCATCGTTGTACCGCGTGGAATTATCAAAATCGATTAGAGTCGCTTTTCTATCGTGGATGAGAAAATTATGCTTGTTAATGTCTCCGTGCTTGATTCCCAATTTGTGTAGTCTCAACAATGTCAGCTGACATAGAGAAAGATCTTCCGGTGTTGCATGACGGCAATCAGTGATCCGTTCTATGATGAAGCCGATGACCCTGCCTTCCTCACTTAAGTGGCCGAGAAATTTGGGGCCGATTTGATGATTTTCGATCCATTGGTACGCAAATGTTTCGGCGTCGAGTTGCGGCGTCTCCCAGGCAAATCGTGCAAATTTCGCTATAATTGTCGAGTTGAATCGAGGGCACGTGGCTTCGTAGACATTTGAGCGAAGTTTTTGTCCCACGTAAAGCTCTAAATGATCTATCTGAAGCGGATGCCAGAGGTTTGTGACTCCGGGGAGTTGAGCCTTCGTGACTCTGGAGAAATGAGGACGCCCATTTGGAGTATTATGTGATATATGGCCCTTATTCCAGTCACCAGGTGGTAGAGGTGGTAACATAGAGATTAAGGAAGGCCCGAAACACATGTCACCAACATCGTATAGTCCGGGATCGATAGTAAGATATTTAACGAATTTTCGATCAACAAGGATCCGGAATTCACTTTGGTCCTCTGGGTCCACACTGGCCTGAAGTACCTGAATGTCTGGGACGGTGCCCGGCATTGAATTGGCGGATGAAGAATTAGAGTATAGTGACTTCCGTTGAGTGCGATCGCTGGAAAGTTCTTAACGGAGGGATTCTGTGAGAAGAATTTGAGATGATACAATTTGCTAGACAAAATGTTAGATATGCAATGATACACAATTCCCAGTCTCCTAAGCGAAGTTCGTCGGTTCTGCATTATATTTAAGACCGAAGTCACGTGCGCTAGAGTAATTTTGTGAAAGGTCACTCACGCTGAGGTACACGGTAGATGAGAACCAGTGCCGTTGATAAACTAACTAGAGAAGAAAGGAAGAAAGGAGAAGAACAAAGCGCGGGGTCAGAAGAAATACCCGAGGTGGGCCTGTGCCTGCCACCAACCAACATCGGCCTAGGCCGATAATGCCACTCAGGCTCCAGCCCTGTAACAAATTTTTGGCAAGCGCTGTGTCTATTCTAGGATGCTACGCCGCCATTATTTGACGCCGTGCCCAAAGAATCTTGGACAGGAACACATAGCAATGAGCGCCATGAGTAGCATAACTATTATAAGCCTACGAATCAAATCGCTCTTTCCCATGATTTAATATCAGGATTAAGCCCTCATAGCCATAGAACTATTAAGTCGTTCCGTAAACTGGAACGAAGAGGGCGCTTCCTAATAACGGAGCAGATGATCGCCATGACATTTATGCGTTTCGGGAGACGAGCCCTTTTAGGATTTATCCCTCTTCCAGTATAAATAGAGAGTTCCACCTGAGGATAACTAACAGCTATCTTTCCACACATCCTTCAGCCAACATCTTTCAATCGAACCTGCTTCATTACTTTCCAGGCTTCCAATCAAGAATCTATAGTGTGTTCAGTCAATTCAAGCCCCGGCCTACACCGAACATGCTGGTGCTGACTGAACTGCAGTTCCCACCACCAAAACAAAGATATCCAGCTGAAATCCCCGGGACTCGAAGCTAGCGTAAGCCCATAGGGAGATGTGTAGTATAAGTGCATGTTGGCTAATGAAACTCTTAAGGAACATGTGCGAACAGGATTTTCGGATGTATACTTGTGGTTGCAAGAAATTGGAGGAATTTCGCCAGTGTCAGCCACGAGTGGGGACGAATGTCAAATGCAGCCCTGTAACTCAGACTCGACTTCCCGACTCGGTGCATATGTGCTCCAGGCACATGGTAAAGCCAGGAAAGGATGAAATGCGTAGATAGACAGGACACGGCCCGGACGCAGGCCGCTTGATCTGCGGCGACCTGTTTTTCAAGCTCGTTCTCTTGAGACTTCTAGATAGCAACGACCACAATAGAGTCTCTACTCCTCTTAACTGCTAAGGAATGCTTTTTAATACTCATTCTTGGTGATGCTTCCCGTTTCGGATATTTCCGTATTGCCTCAGATGCTCGCTGAACGATACCACTGTGAATTTCCGTCTATAATGCAGTGGTCGGCTGCAGTGGGACTTCTGACATCCAATGCAATGAAAACCCCACTCCAGCTCTTGGGAGACTCTGTTTAACCATGGGAAGCGAACAATTGCCATGAAACGTATCGGATTCCCGGATCGACCATCAAAGAGATCTTCAGTTCGAGGCCGATGTAGGCGGCGTGTTGTAGGTCCAGATCCCTCCGCTATTACTTGTGATGTTCTCCTATTAAACTCTTGCAATTTTTGAGCTGATATATTTAACACATATTGTTCCATAGCGCTAAAGGACCCGTGAAGTGTAATACCTGCGCGATAAGCAGACTCGGAATCTACCAAGGTGAGTCGCTCGTGACATTTCTTTTCGTTCGGTGAGTATGTGCCCGGTATGCTCCTCATGCAAGGCAACGTGTTAAGGATCTGACGGTCAACTCCAAATTTTCGAATCGCGTGGCTACGCCGTAGTGGTAAATATCTTTTACTCTCTGAGAAGCAGAGGAAGCAAACGCGCTTGCAAGTGAGGATATAGAGGTAGCCGCCAAAATCGCCACACTGCTCACATTCAGCCGTGCATAATTTTTCGTAGACAGTTTCACAAGAGATCCACTGCCCTGTTTCAATACTTAGAATACCACGGAGTGCATTACGTGCATGTGTGGTAACCGCTTTATATTGAGGGATGGATTCCACAACCTCTATAGCTCGTCGGTTTACGCGTCGAAATCCCGTAAGAGTATATAAGTTAAGTTGGGAGAGCAACCCCTGAAGCAGCTCAAGAGGAAGTACATCAAGGGCACCAAGATCAACATTAGGTAATTTGCGAATATGGCCATTGCCGGGCGAAAATCCTAAGGCCGGGAGATTGTCGTCTAGGATGAAGTCTCTGAGCCGGGGACACGGGTAGGTGAGGTCTTCGAGTTGTGATTTGCTAAGTAGTTCTTCCTCCATTTCATTTTCTGGAACAATTTAGGGCGGAAAGTCTCATAAAGAAGATTTCTGAAGGTCGGAGCTAGTGCACTGGAAGGTGTTGAACGGGTTGAAGTGGTTTCGTGCAAAAATTTGCGGACTAGTTTCGGGGACGGAAATATCATTTTTCCGAAGCCAAGAGCTGCACGTGACTAGGAAAGTATAGCCGAGTGTCGAGTTCCCTAAACAGGCCCCTTCGTTCATGCTCAGGGGCTGTGCAGGTCCAGATTTAGACCTTCCAATATGTGCTCAGGCTCAGATCAGGGGTCTCCTGGAGCGACTCACCCTCAGCTCAGGTTAAAGCAGCGACTGCTCAGGCTAGCGACCGTAACCGTAACAAGTTACACTAACGTAATCCACCACCGAGTTACACACACCACCGAGTTACACGCGCCCTACTACAGGCCAATTTTAAAGCAGGATATCTCGACGACTATTAAAGCTATTAACTATGTAGCAATATATACATAATCCTAATTGCTTGGTGTTTCAATTGGAGCCATTTTGCACGTCTGAATCTTGTGGCCTGGCTCCCTGCAGCGTCTACAGCGTCGTGGTTGGCGCGATCGACCATCGCCAGCAGACCCAATTTGGCTCAATTGACGGCGTTCCTGCTGTCGCACTGCCAATTGCAGTCCATCAGATATAGATATCGTGCTTACGCCCTTGATAACCTTGCGTTTGCGCTCCTTGCGCTTTGTAAGCACCGTATTTACCGCCCAGAGTTCGCTGTTCTCAATCTCTAAAATTGAGTGTCTATATACTATAGATGTGATACCCTTTGCAAGACTTGTAAGGCCCTCAAGGATTGACGTCGGTGAGCTACCTTAGTGTCGTTCCACGCGCCGTTGCACGTATTACGTCTGACACTCTATCTCTAGGCGATTGTGTGGTGTTTGTGACTGCCATGCAGTAGGCTCTAGTAGCGGTGGCGTCGGGGTTCGCAATTATTGGATATCGAGCTTCGAAATGACCCAATTTGGGTCGAATAGGACTAATCCAGTCCCTCTAAAGCCTCCAGCTATATTTTTGTCCATAATAGGACTGTCAAAGGCTGCTTTAAATGCAGGTAGGAAGTCTTCTTTGGTTATATAGTTGATGCGGCACCGAATTAAACATTCAATCTCCTTGCTGTATGCACGCTTCAATGGGCCAAAACAGCCTACATCAAGTAGCTGTGGAAGGTGTGATGAGTGCGGAGGCATACAAAGCGTAATAATATTATGTTCTTTGCAATAATTACGAAATTCTGTGGAGTTGTAACTGTCGTGGCCATCCATAATAAGCAGTCGATAGGCGCCAGTAGTACTAGCTTCAGTATGCTTGTCAAAGTGCTTTAGCCACTTAAAACCTTACTCAATTGACGTCCAGCCCTTCTCACTAATAGATAGAATCCACTGAGGCCTATCTATAATTGACTAGTACCAGGTATCGTATTATTACGCGCCTTTAAGGATGATAAACAGCGGAATTGACCAGCCACGCGCATTTGCTGCAACAATTGCTATTACCCACTCAGTATTACCTGGCTGGATAGATTTAGGCGCTTGACGCCTCTCAGTACCAGTAATAACCATTCTTGGGCCAATTACACCCATTTTAAAGCCAGTCTCGTCAAAATTGTACGTATCTTCGTCAAGGATGCCGTACTTAGCCTTAGTATTATATACAAGGCGGAACCAGCCTTAGATAACCTCAGGATTTTCGTTTAAGGCTCTTTGGTAGTCATACCGTCGATTAACGCGTGTTTTAAGCTCCGGAACACGCTTTACAAATCGGTTAGGCCAGTTGACACCAACGTGTAGCTAACCGCGATCTTAGAGCAGTTTATTAGCCATATCTCGCAGCATGTCGAGATTAAGCTGAAATCCACGCGTGTCTACGTCAAGCGCATGTTCAACAATAGCCTTCTCTTCTAGATCAGTGAGGTTCTTGCAATTTGGGGTGCAATCGGCCCGGCAGGGAATTCCATTGCGACGATTGAGTAGGGTCTTTGCATTAACGTCATACGCCTCTGCAGCGGACCGATTTGACCCAAATTGGTCCAAATCGATAGCCTCTATAGCCATATTGATATTGGCTTCAGATGAGCGCATAACAAAGCGTGGTTGTGGAAATATCACGAAAAATAATAGGGTTGTAGAGAAATTGGTGGGGCGCGTGTAACTCGGTAGTATATGTAACTCGGTGGTGGATTACGTTAGAGAAGTTTACTTATCTCTATAGGTATTTATGCCGGCGTCTCTATTAGTTATAGCAGAGGTCTTCTATTCGCTTAACGAGATATTTAGATTTTCTATTAATCTCGATAGGTTTAGGGTTGTATACTTACTAACTAGATAAGTTGTTAGACGATTTAGATGCTGGCTATAATAGCGATATATAACGTACCTTATAAGCGAGTAGTCCACCCTAGGGTTGTCAACAATATAATGATAGAAACGATACGATTATCGGTTTTTTATCGGTATTTTATTTTATTAATCGTATATTATCGTTTATCGTATCCTTTACTATAGACGGTTAAGCTTACTATCTATAAACTCTTTTAATAGTTTACATCTATATAAATACTATAATTTTATTAGTTATTATATAATTGTATTTTTAAATTTACTATATTATATCTAATTAATTAATTTATAATATAAATATAGTATATATAAATATAGTACGTTTATAAGTAGCTTTAGTTGTACTATTATATCACGAGTTATCTATCTATTAAATATTTAAGACTTCCTCTATTTTTTTATACTACTAATTTATCTTCTCTATATTTACTCTTATATAATATTAATATAAGCTTTAACAATCCTTCCTTTACTAATACTACTCTTTAGCCTTATAGTAATTACTATAAAGCTGCTTATACAGTTCTTATTAACTAAGTTAACTAGATTTTCTATACTAATCCGGTCTAGACTATTAGATATACTATTACTAGATTTAGTAGTTTAGCTACTAGTTAAGCTAATTTCCTAAATTCTACTATATATAAAAAGATTTTAATTTTCTATCTACTTATTATAACTTATTTAAGTAAGATCTTCTACTTTATAGTAAGAAATTAGGCTGGTAAATAGAGTATATAGTATCTTACCTAGGTTGAGGTTGGGTTCGAGGTTTTTAGCACTGGGGTTAGGGTTAAGGTAGAGTTCTTAGTACTGGGGTATAGGTTAGGTAGGAGTTCTTAGTATTAAGGTTGAGGTTAGAGTAGGGTTCTTAGCACTGGGGTATAAGGTTAAGGTAGGGGTACCTTATAGGGTTCCTCTATAATTATAGGAAATAATTATATATTATATATTTATTATATATTATATATTATATATTTATTATATATTATATATTATATATTTATTATATATTATATATTATATATTTATTATATATTATATATTAAATATTTATTACTATAAATTATTATAGTAGAGAACTAGTTTTATTTAAAGTAGCCTTTTCTAAGCCTAAAACTATCTAGGGATTATAACTCTAATCTAATAGAAGACTAAACTTCTTATAGTATCGCTTTACTAAATATATATCCTTATTTTAGATAGTAACCTATTTTGCGTGAATTGCGTTTATATTATAGTCTAGTATAG
>ML986972.1:0-16203 GCA_010094045.1 Lojkania enalia | reverse complement strand
ATAAAAAGGTATCTAGAACTAAAATACCTAACTAAATTAGACTAGTATTAGTTTAAAAATATTAAAGAAATAATTTTGCTTCTATAATTATATTTTATTATAGGTAATAAAGAGATAGAGGTGCGATAGGCGTTTTAAGTCCTAAAGATAAATAAGAGAGAAGTGTTCCCAACTTTTAAAGCTCGCTTTATTAGTACAGCTATTAGGGGATTTGTATCCTAATCTAAATAGTTCTTCTACCTATAGGATAAGATTCTCCCCAGCCTAAAGATACTAAACTTTAGCTTTAAGCTTATATAGAAAGGCTTCTTTAATACTATAGTCGTCTACTTAACAGCCTATAATATAGAAAGGAGGAATATTTCTAACCTTCTAAAATAAACTGTTAGCCTATAAGTTATAGCTAAAATAAATTCGGATTAGTATTAGAAGGCTTCTAAGAGTTTATCTAAAGTAACCTATAATCTAATACTATCCTAATCTACTCTAATATTAACACCTCGTTCTACTATAATTACTTTCTAATAACCTAGTAAGGCTCTTACACCTAAAAGGTATATAACTCTAGGTAATTATTATAATTATAGTAAACTAGGATACTTTATAAACGAATATATAATTCTTAAAATATAAGAAATAGAGGTTAAATAAGAGAAGATTAAGGAAGAAGAGTTTCTAGACGTAAATAAGTACCACCTAGATAGTTCTTAGGTGGGAAATAGAAACGCTTAAGAAAACTTTCTATCTTAGGTTTAAGTAAGTACAACTTATTAAATATTAATTTATCGTATTTATTTAGAGGAAAGTATTTCTAAATCCCTACTATTCTATATTTAAAAGGCGTTAGTATATAACTAAATACTCTTATTAATATAGATATTTAAGGCTTTCTATTCTTTAATTCTATAGTAGCTAGATCGTTCTTCTAAACCCTATATATATTAATACAGCACTTATCCTTTAAAATTACCGTTAAAGGGTTTTAGGACTGAATCTAAACCCTAATTAATTAGTATATCTACTAATACCTATAAATTAATAGAAGAACTATCCGAAACTATCTATTTATTATTATAGACCTAGATACTTAGGATTGTATTATTAGTATTAAATAGTTATATTACTTTCAACTCCAGCTAGATACAGATAAGAATTAGATTATATAGCCCTCTAAGTATCCTACTATTTATAATCTATCACCTTCTCTTCTTATATAATTAACTTAGCTAGTATATAATAAGGAGGTAGAGCTAGATATCTAGTGACGCGATGCTTTATAGGAAAAGAACTAGTATTAATAGTTTTACAGTCCGACTATCTATTATATTAAAGGTCTATTAAGACTACTAAAACTATATTAATCTCTTATAGCCTATAGTCTAAATAAGCTTAGAGCTCCTATACGCCTGTATATAATAAAGTCCGGATCTAATCCGAAGAAAATCTATTCTTCTATTATTACTCTTATTATAGCTAATGCTTTCTACTTTAATATAAAGAGGAAAGAGAACGAGTTTTTCTCCACGTCTCTATACGAAATTAAGTAGCTAATTAAAGATAAGTAAGCCCTAGAGCTGAAAGACGAGGCTGAAAATAAAGTACTAGTAAATCTCCGATTACTATCTAAATATTATAAGTATTAGAATATATTTAGTAAAACTGCAGCTTATTAATTACCGAAATACTACTCTTATAATTATAAGATTGTTCTTATAGAACCCCTCCCTAATAGTTACAGCCTGTTATATAAGTAGAATATTAAGGAGCTAGAGGTAACTAAGAAGTATATTATAGATAATCTATAGAATAGGTATATTAAGTAGAGTCTAAACTCTTTCATATCTCTAATCCTTTATATTTATAAACCTAATAGCGACCTATATATCTATATAGATTATTATAAACTTAATACTCTTACCTATAAGAATATATATCCGATACTATATATAGATAAACTCTTATTTAAGCCTACTAAGGTAGTAATCTTTACTAAGTTTAATATTCATATAGCCTTTAATAAGATTAGAATAGACTCTAGTTTTAAGAAATATACTACCTTTCAGACTCGATACGGAACCTATAAGTATAAAGTTCTACCTTTTAGATTATATAATAGTCTAGCAACTTACTAGCGCTATATAAATAATATACTAATCGACTATCTAGATAACTTCTATATTACTTACTTAGATAATATTCTTATCTACTCTAAAGACGAGGCGATATATACTATCTATATTAAGAAAGTTCTTAAGAGATTACATTAAATAGAGTTATAAGTTAATATTAAAAAGAGCGAATTCTATATTACCCGAACTAAATATCTTAGCTATATCCTCTTAAATAAAGGCTTTAAGGTTAACCTAAAGAAGGTAGAAGTACTATATAACTAGCAGCTACCTACTACTATAATAGGTGTAAAATCCTTCTTAGGTTTTACTAGATTCTACTAATAGTTTATATTAGAATTCTCGCGTGTTGTAAAGCTAATTATTATACTATAGAGCCCTATAACCCCTTTCGTATAAACTTTAGAATGTAATATTACCTTTAAGAAATTAAAGTTAGCCCTATTAAGTATACCTACTCTCTACTACTTTAACCCTGCGTTAGAAACAAAAATAGAAACTAATACCTCTAATAGAGTAGTTGTAAGAGTACTATTATAGAAATATCCCGACGGAAAATAGTACCCTATAGTATTCTATAGTAAGATTCTATCTAGTTCGGAACTAAACTAGAAGATTTATAATAAGGAACTATTTGCAATCGTTACTACGTTTAAGTAATAGAGGGTAGAACTTACTTTAGTAGTTACTAAGACTCTAGTATATACTAATTATTACTTACTTAAATATTTTATAACTATAAAGGTACTTAATACTTATTAAGTTTATTAGACTAAAGAATTAGCTTAGTATTAGTTCCAAATTAAATACACCCTAAATAAGAATAATACTAGAATAGATATCTTTAGTTATTGTAAATAAGATATAGAAAACTTAAAAGTAGCTTAAACTAACAACCAGTTAAGAGTCCTATTTAAACCGTATTAACTTCACCCCCGAATTAATACTAAATTAGCCTAGTCCTATATTACTTAAATAATAATTTAAGTAGCTATACTAAACGTTATCGAAGGTTAAGAGTAGGTTATATTACTAGACTCTCTAGAGTTGATTAATATATTACTATAGGAAAACTAAGCCTCCTTTACATAAGAACGTATACTTTTATCCTACAAGTATTAGATAGAGAATAGACTACTCCTCTACAATAATCGCTTATATATTCTATTAGATTTAGGCTTTTATATATAACTTATATAAGAGGCTTATAACTAAGTATCTTCTACATATCTAAGAGCTACTAAAACCTATTAGTTACTATCCCGGAAGTACTACTAGAAGAGTATAGAGGCTACTTATAAACAATATATATAGAATTGTATTCTATACTATAAAGCTTATCTAATATAAACCTAAACCCTAGGTTTTATCTACCTATTTCCTATACTAAATTAACTAATATAGTATTTATATATTAACTTTAAGAATTTCTCTATAGATAAGTCCGGATATAATTAGATTATAGTAGTAATTGATCGCCTATCTAAATAAGCTGTATTTATTCTCTATTATTGTATAATTAACGTACGGGGAATAGCTAAATTATTTATTTAATAGGTATACTACTTTAGCTATACGCCTGAAACTATTATTTTAGATTAAGAACCTTAGTTTATATCTAGTCTCTAGTCCGAATTCTACTATATCTTAGGCGTAAAGATTAAACTATCTACTACTTATTATAAAGAGACTGACGGATAGACAGAGATTATAAATAAGTATATTAATTAGAGACTGCGCCCTTTTATATTCTTCTACTAGAACAACTAGAGTTCTCTATTACCTATAATCGACTAAGTATAAGTAACTCTACCCTATATAACTATTAGAATATTCTTATATTAGATTCTATATAGATTTAAGCCCTATTAGAGTTGGGATTAAAAATATTCTATTAATTCTATTATTATAATAGACAAATTAAATTGTAAGAATATCTTAGCTCTAGTAACTTATATATATATAGCCTGGGAAACTGTAAAGGCTAATATTAAGAAGACTTAAAATCGTATACAATCTATTATTAACTATTACTAGTAACTAATTAATTAGTAGATTAGTAATATAGTCTACCTAAATACTAAGAACTTTATAGTCTAGAGACCGAGCTGAAAGCTATCCGATTAGTAGGAGGGCTCTTTTAAAGTACTAGAATAGGTTAGAAACTTGTACTATTTATAGCTACCCCTAAAGTCGAGAATATATAATATCTTCGTACTAAACCTACTATATAAAAACTCCTAGGACCTTTTACTAGGGTAAGAAGCTCCGAAACCACCCGCTATTACTATTAAGGGGGTAGAAGAGTAGGAGGTTAAGGAAATACTAGCTAGTAAGCTGTATTATAAGACTCTTAAATACTATATAAAATGGGTAGAATATAATTCTAACCCGATCTAGTATAAAGCCTTAAATTTTATAGGTTCGCTTTATAAGCTGAAAGCTTTTTATAATAAGTATCCGAATTAGCTAGGACCCCTAAAAGCCCTAACTAAATAGATTAAGATATATAAGAATAGTATAGAGAATATAGATTATCTAGTAGATAATAACGTATAAGAGTTAAGTAGTAGATTTTAAAAACTAAAGTATAGGCCCGAAATTACTCCTCTATAAAATCTAGAGGGTCTAATAGCAGGCTGTCAGATACCTCCCCAGTCCTCTTCTCCTCTACCCTTCTTCCTCTTCCTTCCCTCTAAACTCCTCTTAAACCTCTTCTACCTCGTTTTTAGCCGCCTGAGAGCGCTGTAATATTAGTTTAAAGGCTAGATACTAGAGTCTTTAGGGCCGAAACCTAACGGAGTAACTTAATACTCTAGTAGAATAAAGCTACCTAGATACTGGCCGTAAGAAGACTATCTTCTTAACTCCTTATAATCTAGGCTATAAGCGCTAGGCTGTAAGCGGACTCTAAAATAATCTTAAAAGCTACCTTTTTATCCTTCTTATCCCCTGTGTATTAGACTACTATCTATAGTTTAAGATAGCCCCGGAGGACTAGAAACTCCTCCTTATAGTAGAAGAGGATCTATAAGTACGTTAGTAGTAAGTACCCTACTAATATTAAATGTAATTCGTATAGGGTTATACTTTTTATTTTATAAGGTATAATACTTATATTTTTTTAATCTTAGAGACTAAAAGGTAAATATTATATACTACCCGTAGGCGAGTACGCGTGTAGTCTAAAGGTAGATAATCTAAAAGGCCTCTAAAAAGGCTCTAGAAGGTAGGCGGAGTAGTATATTAATTAATTTTTTCTATAAGGCGTTAGCGATACTTTAATAATTAATAGTACTAGAGATACGCAATAATACGTACAGAGTAGAAGTTATTATTTAGTTAAGGAAGCTTAGTTAACAGCAACTTAGTAATATACTAAAGCTAGTAAACGCTTATTACTATACGCGACGAAATTGCAATATTAATAAACTGTTATAATAGTAGTTACCAGCCGATATATAGGTTAATTATACTTACTATAAAAACCTTACTTAATATTATGTTAATAAACGCATCTCTATAAGTAACCGCGCGTATTAGCTTTTACTAGTAAATACCTCCTCGAAGAAATTTCTTTATACTAGAACCTATCTATAATAGCCCCGATTCCCTCCTAAACTAGCGTAGATAGGGACTATCAGCCTATAAGGAGGGGGGTAGTATAATAATGCAAAGAAATTATTCTACGAAAAGCTTTATATATAACCTTATCCTAAAGCTTTTCGCTTATCTTATCCTACCCCCAGTTCTACCTCTTTTCCCTTCTATATATAGTTGTATACTCTCTTATAAGTAGCTTAGTAGTTCTTCTATATCCTTTCGTATAAGGCCTATAGGTGTTAATAGAATTCTCAGGTCCCTAATCCCCTACGTACTCCTATATACCTCTGAGTGGATTTGTACTATATTTAGACCTATTATCTTACCTACGCTATTACAGTAGATAGTAGGTATTACTACTAAAGTAGTAGATAGATTATAGACTAGGCTATATTATATAAATACTTATTAGATGTAGATTTAATAAAAAGTTAAAGTAAGAAGGTTATAGGTTAACTAGAAGCTGATAAACTAGATACTAGTAGACGGTTTTATAAAGGTACTACCTAAGTAGAAGTACCTTACCTTTTTAAAGTAGCTCGGTCTTATAGAGGTATCTAGACTAGTTAACTAGAAGGCAGCTTTACTATTTACTATAGCTAGGGGGGTATATTATAACTAAGCTATTTATAGTTAGCCTCTTAGTAGGTCTAGGGATATATATATAGTATATCTCACATTTCTAGTTAATAGACGCAGTTTTTCTAATCCTTATTAGAGCTAGCTAGCTCTAACAGTTATAAGCCCAGAAGCCTTTTAACTACTACTATATTCTATATAGATAGACTAGAACTAATTAATATAGGTTTAGTTAATTATATCTTATTTATTAAGACCTTAGTTACCTTAATGTTACTAGGCTAGCTAAGAAGCTAGAGAGCTTAGAACTAGTCGTAGTAGAGACCTTAACAGATTAACGTGATATAGTATATTAAAAAGATAATAGAATTAGACCTGCTTATTACTAAGGCTACAGTTATTCTTAATAAGCTAGAGTACTAGATATAGTAGCTGTTTCTGCAGAAGGATAGCGCGGACTAGAACTAGCTCTAGAAATATGTAGACTCAGACCTTAGTAAGAAGCTAGTCCTTTAACTAGACGCTAAGAAGCCGATTAAGAAGCAGTTTGGAGATTTCTACAGGACAGATAGTAATACTAAAGTAGTAGATGCTGAAGTAGATATTATAGATCTAACTAATTAAGAATTAGTAAGATATAAAGCCTAGTATAGAATATACAGCCGCAGTAAAGCGCGGTAGCTATAGAAAGAGAAGGCTTTTAGGGAATTCACGCAGGAGATATCGAGGATAATAGTAGCTTAATATATCTATCTAATTGTAGACTATAAAACTGTATATAATTAACTATAAACTCTTAAGAAGCATCTCTACTTAAATAAAGCTAAGTGTAGTATACAGCTGCAGGCTTAATACTAGACGCTTAAGATACAACTAAGAAAGGGGAACCTGGATACCTAGTTTAAGGATTAGCTTAAAACGACGCGTGTTATAAGCCTAGTAAGTATATTAGAAGTATAGAGGAATTAAACTTAGTAGAACTTTATTCTCGTAGTTAAGAGCTTAGACGATAGCTGGGCAGCAAATAAGCTATTACTACTTATTAAGTCTAAAGTAGATAATAGGCTATATACAAGCATCTTAGACCTGGTAGTGTAGTATATATTATACTATCGTCGTACTAGACCGGTTATATTAGAGCTAGGAACGTTCGTAACGCTTAATATTATACTATAGTAACTATAGTAGTTGTAATAGACTAACAGCAGCTAGAAACCTTAGCAATTAAGATAGATAGTCTACCTCTACGGAGATAGTTATAAATTCGAGTAGTATCTATATATTAACTTAATACTACGCTTATTAGGCTAGCAGCCGGATTAAGATATTAAGTAGAGATTCTAAGAGCTTAGGATATTAAGGTCTTCTAGGTTAAAGGTACTCTATAATACTAAAAAGCGACTAATAGTAGGATTAGTAGAGTTAGTAGACTCTACAGGCTTTATAATAGTTTTAATACCAGTACTAAATATAATAAAAAGATAGGACAATAGGTGTTAACTATTAAGACTAGCTGCAACGGCAGCTCTAAACCTAAGTCGATTAGTAAGCTCTATAGCAGCTTTAGCTCTATAGCTTAGAGCTATATAGGCTAAATAGTATCAGTATTAGCTATCGCTGTTTAATAGATAGATTATAGACCCTAGCTTAAATACCTATATTACTAATAGTAAGTCTTATAGCTAGAGAATAATACAGCAGCCTGGACTAGACAATTATATATATATAGGGGGACAGTTGCTACTAATTTAAAAATAGGAAGAAGTTTAGCTATAGGTATAAACGCCTACTAGAATTAAGACTATTCTATTCTTATACGTAGTATATATCCCAGAGATATTTATAAGTATAGTTAGTCTCTTATACTATAGTATAGTAGGGATCTATTTTAACTTAGAATGAGACTATCTATATTAAATAGATCTATTAAATATTATATATTATTTTAGGCGTACGTCTAGGTATTAGCTAATAGATATAGAGGATAGTATATAACTATCTCTATCGGTATATTTAATATAGTATAGACTAAGGCCTTCTTATATAGCTCGTAAGCAGCTAGAACTTACACCTATATAAGCTTATAGGGTATTCGGCTATATTAGCTAGAAGGTAGTTACTTATCTATCTGCTTATATTAATAGGCTTAAGTTAATTAAGCAGTAGCAGTAGAGAAATTAAGCTCTAAAGTAGATAGAATATACTTGAGAAGGTCTGAGGACACAATGGGATCAGATACAATAAGAATCCATTATTGTTAAAGCTAGAGAAAGAGAAGAGAAGGTACACGGTGGTGAGATACATGTTATTCGCTTACTTTAGTCCAGGTAGGTGCAGGGTCGTATAAGGGCAACTGCCATCATAGCATCGCAGGAACAGGACCGAGCCACAGGCCGGGACCTTTACAATATTCCCCTCCTCCTCCTCCTCTTCCTCTGGTGCTGAGTCGTACGGATAAGTAGTTCTTTAGTAAAGTTCCGCCCCGTATCCCGTTCGAATTTTCCTAGAGCGATTGTATCTTTACAGTTACTCTGGTCGTTCTATAAGGGTGTAGTATAACTAGTCCACTTACAAAGGAACTGCCGTTTTAGGCCGCCTCCCCTCTTACTAATCACTCGTACGTCTTGGATTTTCTCAAGCTCCTATTCATCTTCGTTTCCAACGCTGATTAGCGCTGGTTAATAGTCGTCTTGTATTTGACTTGGTAACGGGTCTTAAGCGATAGGGCGAAGTAGCGTTATGTGGAAGACGTTATGAATTCCTAATAGGGTGTCTAGTCGGTATACATTTCGTCCAACAGTCTTAATAACCGTATATTATTAATGGAGCTTACAGAGCTTCTTTTTCCTTGCAGGGTCCATCTTAATATTACGCATGTTAAGCTAAACTTTGTCCCCTAATTAGTATTATAGTACAGGATCCCTCGTACGATTGTAAATTTCTTACTACTACTATTATACGTAGGCTATTATTGCTTGCGCAAATTCGACGCAGTCTTTTAGTTTACTAACAATCTATTTTGCTGCGTGAACAGGGTCTCTAGGCTGTTCTATTAGCGGCTCCTCTTCTAGTTATACGGACTCTCCCAAGTTTAGGTGATAGCCATAAGTAAGAAAGAATGGGCTAACTCCTGTAGAGGAAGCGTCCCTGGTATTAACGGCGATCTGAGCTAGTAGTAGCTATAGATCCCAGTCATCCTGGTAGTAGTTATAATAGTGGCAGAGAAGCTCTTTAAGTAGCTGGTTCATGCGCTCTATACTTCCGTCAGTCTCTAGATAGTATACTGTCAATAGCCTTTGCTTAATCTTAAGAATTCGGCAGACGCGTGCCCATACGCCTCATATAAACTACTCTCCTCTATTAGAGACTATTGCTTGTAGGAGCCCGTAATGTGCCACAAAATACTCGATGAACTTATTAGCTAATATTTAGCTCTTAAGGTCTAGGACAGCAATAAAGAGTACTCCTTTACTCAAACGGTCCGTAATAATAAAGAT
This sequence comes from Lojkania enalia, assembly GCA_010094045.1. NCBI lineage: Eukaryota > Fungi > Ascomycota > Dothideomycetes > Pleosporales > Lojkania > Lojkania enalia. The sequence continues at coordinate 6,395 of ML986972.1, read as the reverse complement.
ATACTTATTACTACGTGCAGTTCTCGGTAAGTTAATAATATAATCTATTAAAATTTCTAACTATACCCTTTTAGGGACTAGAAGAGGATACAGCAGGCCTTTTTTTCTAGAACGCCAAACTATATTCCTGCTATAGGAGTGGCAATTTCGTATAAAGCGTTTAATGTCCGCCGCCATTCTAGGCTAAAAGTAGCACCGTGATATTAACCCGATCGTAATATTCTTACTAGGGTGGCCAGCTAAGTAAGAGTTGTAAGTCTCTTGGATTAGCTTTATACAAAGTAACTCGCTCTTAGGAACCTAAGCGCGTTCTCTCCACATTAATCTGTCTCCCAGGACTGAGAGGTTAGATGGGCTAATCCTAAGGTGACGGAGGGTTTCTGGAAGTATTCTCTCCCCTACTTTAGTAGTGCGGAGAAGTGTAGCGTACGTCTTATCTTTTTCTTAAGCATCTTGCTATAAGGTCTCTATTAGTGTTCGCTGCTCCTCGTACGATGTCTCGATTATAGACTCCCCTCTATCTATAGATTCCTCCCCTGATGCAGAGTCTTCCGGGGCAACCACCTCTACCTAATTATTAGGAGTATCTTTAGTATACTGGTTTCTAGTTTGTACGGGGGCTGCATGAACCCTATTTTTAAAATCGGACGGTCCGAAGAGTTGGCTAATCCTTCTCTAGATCTGCTTATTATTAGCTTCTTTTAGGAGATCCTGATCGCGACACGAGAGAGTATTAGCTAGGACGTTAAACTTGCCCGGCTTATATTTAAACTGGAAGTTAAACTGGGTAAGAAATACCGCTCACCTCGCCTGGCGCTTAGAGAGCCTCTATACCTTAGTAAAGTATTTTAGATTGTAGTAATCTGTACGAACTGTAAAGTGCGTAAGTAGTTTTAAAGACTCCTCCTATTCCTCGAGGCATCGTATAACTACTAGTAATTCCTTATTATAGATTAGGTAGTTATACTCTGCAGGAAGTATTCGCTTTAATATAAAAGTGATAGGTTGTAGAACTCCTTTATCATCATATTATAGAAACGTGCTTCTAGTATACCAGCTAGAGGTATTATACTCTAGAATCGTTTCCCTTTCGGGGTTATACTAGGCTAATACTAGTACTCGTATGAAACATCGCTTCAGGTGATTAAAGGCGGCAAGTGCCTGATCATCGAGTTGAAACTGTTTCTTCTCTTATTCCCTTCGGGTAAGAGCTGTTAGTGGAGCAACTACTTCAGAAAATTCTTTAATAAACTAGCGGTAGAAGTTTATAAAGCCTAAAAAGCTCCGTATACCGTAAACTAATATAGGTACTTCCTAGTTCTAGATTGCCTTAACTTTCTGTAGGTCTATTTAGATACCCTTTTCCGCATTAATAATAAAGCCGAGATATTTTATTATACGGACCTCAAATTCGCACTTATTAATATCGAGTTAAAGGCTAGCATCCATCAGCTTTTAAAGGATTACTTTAACGTAGCGCCGATAGTCTTACAGGGAGCCGTCCGTGTATATAAAGATATTATCTAAGTATGCCAAGATAAAGTCGCCTAAATACTCCTGGATTATATGATTAATATACCGTTGGAAGGTACTTAGAGCATTTATAAGGCTGAAGGGTATAACCAGCTACTTATATAAACTGTAACGGGTTGTAAATACTGTCTTCTACTCGTCTTCTTCTTTAATTCGGATCTTATTAAATACAGCAATAATATTAAGTTTTATAAACCACTTAGCTCGACTAATTTAATTCAGCATTTCCCGGATTAGAGGTAGAGGGTAGCAGTCTTTCTATATGATAGCGTTTAGGGTGCAGTAGTTAATATAGAAGCGGAGGCCACCCCCTGGTTTTCGTATAAACAGGACTAGTGCTATAACTGGGGAGTTGCTGACCCGAATAAATCCTTTATTAAGGAGCTCTGTCAGGGTCTTCCGAAGGACAAGGAGCATCTCCTATAACATTCCATATAAAGGACCTGAGGGGATCCTTAGAGGGCTTCCATCTTTCCCTTCCAGCTCGATTGTATGGTCTACTCCTAGTCTTAAAGGCGGTAGCTTATCGGCTTCCTGTTAATTAAAGGCATAGAGCCACTGCATGTATTCCTTAGGGAGTTTCGTACGAGGGTCCGTTTTCGGCTTATTTTCCAGAGCCTTCTAAATGTCGGCTATACTAACAGTAAAGATACGGGGTAGCTTAGTAAGGGAATCTTACGGGCGTCTTCTATAGCGTTTCGCTATAGTAGAGAAAGTATATACTAAGACTTAGGTAATATTAGCCGTGCGTTGCTGCTTCTAAAGCTCCTGGTTTCGTACGATTACCCCCGTTCTACGAATGTATAGGATTTCTGTTTTTGGGTCGATGATTGCGTCCTTGCTTTACCTCTATAGGCGTCCTAAGATTATACTATGATCTCCTTCTATCCTTGGGACCACGTAAGTAAATACCTGACCTGGACCTGCCCGACTCCTACCTATATCTAGCGAGTTAATAATAGCCACCTCTTTAATAATTCCAGCCGAGAAGTCGCTAAATAATAAGGCCGTTAATGGCGTTGGGAGGCGGAGGTATTCCAGTCTAGCCTTTCGTATAATCCTTTTCTCGACCATTACATATAAGTTACAGCCATTATCCATTAAGGCGAGAAAGCTAAAGGTGTTATTAAGTAGTGCGGGGGCTGTAAATAGAGTGCTAGTCATCTGAAATCGATCAAATTCATCTAGTACTTGCTTATTTACCTACTCTTTTTATAGCTCTAAGCGCCGACTTCCGTTTAGAGTAATACTTTTCCCGTCCCATCAGCTTAGGCTATATCTCTACATTCCTTATTACACTAAATAGGCTCTAGCGGCATCGTACGAGCCTGATTAAACCGTATACTACTCCTAGGCGGAGTATAGCAGCAGCTTTAGGCGAAGTAACCCCTGTTTCCGCAGGTAAAACAGGCATTCTATTATTTCTAAGCCTTCAGCTCTTTCTCGGTAATATTCCTTATTTTCTCCGGTAGCTGAGGCCTTGTATTTAGGCGCCGTACGAGTCCGCGATTGGCTGTTAGCGTCCAGTCTATAGTATTGTTAATAGTAGCTAATAGTTGTGGTTGCGGGAGTGGCGTAAGTGGCTGTCCCTGGCTTTCCCTTATCTAACTGGTCTTCCCCCCACCGAAGGACTGTGTGAAAGCGCCATCAAGTTTAGCTGCTTTAAGACGGTTATTAAGAATGTGAAGTTTCCGTACGAAGGTCGCGTACGACGTAAGGTCTTCCTTGCTAACGCCGCTAATTGTCAATTAGCGGAGCTCGGGACAAATCTTCCCTTCTAGATCTTATATCTTGACTTGGTCTGGGTGAGAGTCGTACGACGCTTCTATAGAGAGACGATCATATTCGACTAGGAACTTAATAAAGGTCTTATTACCTTGTCTCAGGGTTTTAAACTCGATCCCAGCTCGTTTCTAACGGTAGGGGTTATTATATCGTATATCTATAATTGTCCAGAATTTGTTATAGGTAAGGGTGCTTATAATAATGTATTTTTCGTACGACTGAAGGTACATTCCAGCGTCACTCTCACAAAACGATACTATATAGGCTGCTACTGTCGTGTCTGTTAAGCCTATAGATGAACCGTCGATGTAGATCTTAGTCTTTATGCTGCTTTTCCAAATAGGGTACGCTTTATAGTCTCCTTAGAACTTGTCCAGCTTGTTAAGTATAGCTTTCGTACGAATAGGCTTAGCAGTTGTTAATGGTATGGTCGGCGAGATGCTCCCCTCAGGGGCTGAGTGCTCATTCAGTTGCTCCTCGAGCTTCCGATAAAGGCTTGTTCTTTTAAGTTGCCATTGCTGCTTTTCTTTCTCTAGGCATTCCAGCCTGGCTGCCATTTCAGCGAACTGTCTCTGTACAGTCGCCATATCGAATCCTTGTTCTGCCGGTCCGTTTTGGTCCATAACTTCGTACGGTGGCAGGTCTGCTCAGCAGTTAAGACAGAATCTGGTGCAGTATGAGCTTTAACAAATTGAGAAGGTCTGAGGACACAATAGGATCAGACACAATGAGAATCCATTATTGTTAAAGCTAGAGAAAGAGAAGAGAAGGTACACGGTGGTGAGATACATGTTATTCGCTTGCTTTAGTCCAGGCAGGTACAGGGTCGTATAAGGGCAACTGCCATCATAGCATCGCAGGAACGGGACCGAGCTATAGGCCGGGACCTTCACAATACTATCTATATCTAGTCTAAGCTTTATAAGATAGTAAGTAGAAGAGCTCCTTAAGAACCAGCCTAGGGACCATTCGAGAGACTAGGGATAGATTTAGTCTAGATACACGATCGGTTAGAGTGCTACTATAATAGAGACCTCTAGATGTTCTATATAGTCTACTAGTATAGCAGGTAGTATAAGACCTACTACCTACTAAATAAGAATATAATAACGCTATAATATATAGTATAGAGATTACTAGTTAAACTTAAAGCTTAGTTTAACGCGTAGGTTAAAGCTGTTAGGCTTAATAGTAAGCGCGGATATTCTAAGATGCTTAACATCTTTAAGAATCTAGGAATCTTAGTAGAACTACGAGTAGAGTACACTAAGGAGTAGAATAGTCTAATAGAGAGAGTAGGGCAGTCGCTAGTCGTATAGGAAAGAGCTATAAGGATAGACGCAGGGCTACTAATAGAGGTATTAAACGAGTGCCTGCTTTTAGCAGTCTATCTCCTTAATTATATACCGACCGAAGCTCTAGACTAGTATACCCTATATAAGATAATACGCGGAACTAGACTGTTAGTAGCTTATCTCAGTATACTAGAAGCTAAGGTATATATTCTAAATTATTACTTACGCTGGAGAAAGAAGCTGCAATCTTATACGCTGATCGGACGCCTTATAGAATATAACTCTACAAATATCTATCGCATCTAGATGCTAGAACTAGATAGAGTTATTAGGACTAGAGATGTTATTCTACTACCTGCAGAATCGCATGAAGATCTTATCTTTCTAGATAAGTAAACGCTGCGTCTAGCAGCCGCAGTACTTAATATTAAGGAGAGCTGTAAGCTGAATAATATAGAGCTTAAACAGATGCTAGATTAATCAACTCCTTAATCGTATAAGGAGACGTTAAATAATAAGCTCGAGCAGTAGATTAAGCAGTAGCTTAAGTAGAAGCTAGATTAGCAACAATTAAGTAAGCCGGCTAGAGTAGAGCATCCAGCAGTCAGCGGCATTATAATACTAGAAGACACCCTAGAACCGCGCAGTTAAGATGATCGCGACGAGTATCTAGAGGTAATAACTAGCCTCTCTAAAAGCTGGTATTAGATTAAGCTAGAAGTAGAGGCTCTAGACTAATAATTAAATAATGCGAATAGACGCGACGAAATTAGTAGTTAGCTTAATACTAGAAATATTATAGAGACTAGAACTTGTAGAATATCTTACATATACTATACAGCGTTTATAGAAGCGTTATAGCAGAAGACAAGTAGTAATATACTAGCTAATTAGCCTAGGATCAGTCTATATAGAGATTAGCTGCTACCTCTACTAAAGTAATAGAAGCAGCTTAAGAGGCATCTATTTAGAATCGAATTTAAGAAAGTAGTAATAGTAGAGCTTTAGAGCTACTGTAGTAAGGGCTGTCTAGTTTATATAATAAAGATTAGAGCTAGTATATAGCTAGAGATTAAGCTTCTACTACTAATATAGGTATTTACATATAAATTTGATAAGGATAGATATCTATATAAGTTTAAAGCTAGGCTAGTTATTAGAGAAGACCTATAGTAGGACTGGAGAGATATATATATAGCTACTCTAGCAGTACGAGTATTTTAATTCCTAGTCGCTCTAGTAGCAGCTTTTAGACTATACGCCTATTAATACGATATCACTAATACTTTCTTAAATATACTACTAGATAGACTAATATACGCCTATACGCTAGAAGGATTTATATAAGAGCTAGGTAAGCTGCTAGAGATAAGGAAAGCTCTCTATAGCCTAAGAAATACTCCTCTACTCTAGTATAAGTACCTTAAGAGCTCGCTGCTTAAGCTAGAACTACAGCTAATCTAGGAGGTCCTATATCTATTTAGAAGTAAGAGCCTAATAGTATTCTTCTATATTAATAATATAGTTGTTCTAGTCTACCTAGACTACCTTACTATATATTAGTAATTCGAAGCAGGCTTAAAATTACAGTATAAGCTACACTTACTTAAACAGCTCTGATAGTTCCTAGGAATTAGAATAGTTCGAGACTAGAATATAGGTAGAATCTAGCTTAGTTAAGACTCGTTTATTAATAAGGTCGCAGCTAAGTATAGACTGCAGAAGTAGGGGTAGAGAAGCTGTCCTATAGTACCTCTAGTTGATAACTACCTAGTATTAAGT
>ML986971.1:0-16388 GCA_010094045.1 Lojkania enalia | reverse complement strand
ATAAATATGGCCCGCTGGCCATCTTCAATCAACCAGTTCAGCTCCTCATCTCCCTCCCTGAGACAAGATTCGCCTCTCACCACATCTATTAAGTAGGCATCGGTCAAGAAATATTTTATACGTTCTTGGGACAGCTCGAATACCATTCTGCGGACATCACCATACTCAAGTGTCCCTCGAGATGTAGCAATCATCGGAGGTGAAGAATCAAGCACATATATAGCCGTGCAGCTTTGAGAAGACTTCAATGTTAGTGTTATCGTCATTGAAGAGAAAGATCAAATCGATGGTTTTGTAGACACGTTCACTATTTCTGGCACCATCGCTAACATCGACTACAACGTGCCGTCTTAGATTCGATCTCCTGTTGCCAAGAACTTCTACAAGCAATTTGGCATTGATATAGTCCCACTCTCTTCGCGAGGGCCTACCAAAGTTCTATTTGTGGACAATCTTTATTACACACGTTTGTGTAAGTACAAGCCTCCGGACTCAGAAGCAGCAGATCAATCCTTGGATGTACAGCTAAACTTGACGGAGAAATGCGAACTACTCTTCGAGCTGGAGTATTAGAATTTTTCTTTGCCAATAAATATCCCGCCAGAGCTCCTGCTCCCGTGTGGCGAATTGGCAGAGAAATACAATATTCAAGCTGTGACCCCTTAAAAAATAGCGGAATCCAATATCGGCTTGAGTGCGGATTTGAGCGACATCCCCATATTATACGTTGCTCAAGCTTTCAATGCATCTAGTGTCACCTGTTTCTACTATCCTATTGTAGCTAGCCTGTTTTATCAGGCCTATATAGTCTCGCCACTGCCAGCTTCTTGTTAAGCAGGCCACTTACCCTCCTTCAATACATCAATATTTGCCTCAGCCATTAATGCTTGCTGATATGCAACACCTAGTATACGAGGTATTAGAGAGTGTGACTCATTTGTGCCTGCGAATGGTTTGAAAAGCCTATTGTACCAGCGCGCATATGAGTTACTAGAAGGTTATATTCTACTTTCAAGTTCAATTTAGTCGTGCGCTAGATTAGAATCGGGAATTTTGCTAATGGTGGTAGTAGGCCAGTCGGAAGACGAAGAGGAGCCAATCTCAGCACCCACTATAGCGAAACGGCTTGCTTCTTGCGGCCCAGTCTAAGACTATCCACGAAACGTTTGGTTATGGTAGAGATTTTGATGACATATTTAATTCTACAACGGACTATAAGGCATTCGCCAGCCTTACTAACATTCCGCGTCTTCCCGAAAACTTTTCCGCCAAGTACAATAAAGAATCAGGTATCCCTGAAAACTATCTAACAATTCGCGATAAGTCTTCAAGCCTTCGATTAGACCCAATCGGATCCTCTAGAGTGTGACTTTTCAGGGTCATTCTCATCTCTAACAATTTTAACCCAGATACAAAGGCGCCAAGTTGCTTCAGCTATGATCAAAGACCTCCTGCGACATGTTGTACCGGATGAATTGCGCGACTCGTCGAAATTTGCGAGGTTAACTCAATCGCTATCTCAGACTATTCAAACTACAAATGGGATCCTAATTCGAAACGAAGCTTGATAGCGAATGGGCTACCTATATTGAATGATGGCTTTGTTCAGAGTTTATATGGTCTGCAAGGCAAAAACTCTACATCAACTGGTGTGTGGAACTTCACTGACACTGTACTTTCAAGGCTTGTGAAGGATCTGTGGGTACATAACGGACTCAAAGTTGCTGTGCAAGGATTGGGAATGACATTTCAAGCCATAAAGCGAAATTACATGACCGAAATGAAAACAGTCTGATTGAGATGGCAGTCCGGGAAATTGTGGTTTTTTCCTCATCTTATCACTATAGTAATTCTTGATTTTGAGAAATTTTTACAACCCAGTCCTCTACATTGAGCCACTGCTATCCCCTATATCCAAAGTCGCACACCAATAGTCTGTTGTACACCTTGCCTTGAGGTCAGGCTGCCAGATTCGTATAGCAGTTTCTCCATCCTTGAAGCATACAAACTCCTCGTTATCCAATTTCGCTTTTCCAGAAATTGAACTCTTCGTTTTTGACCCAGCATCGGCGTCAATCGCTGCTTCGAATTCCTGACCGCCAAATACTCTTGCCTGGGCAGTTGCACCTTCCCATTTTGCCGCTGGGTTGCTAATTATTGATACTTTATCGGGTTCCGCGCCTGGGGGGCCTTGACATGCCTGCCAGGGCCTCGGGCTGCAACTAGAGTCCAATTCCTGGCCGCTGTTGCCTTGCGTAGAGTTGGGGCTAATTGGGGATGCGAAATAGGCCACTGCCGTGAAGTTTGGTCCAATATTTGGGATACCTCCAACTGGAGGACCTCTTCCGGGGGGACCGCGGGGAGGACCACGAGGAAGACCACCTGGTAAACTACCTGGAAAGCCACCAGGCGGACCTGGGCTGCAGGTTACAAGGTAGAGGTTCGTTGAGGAGGCGAGGAGGTCTCTGGAGACCTTGAGTGGACGGGAAGACGTTAGGGTGGAAAGAAGACTAGTTAGAAGCAGGAAGAAGATTGAAGAAATGAACATATTTGCTTTTATGGGGCCAACACAATCCCCTCAGCATATATTTAAAAGGGTTTGAAGAAGTTCGGTGACATATTGGCTATTTATCCACCGATAACGCCGAGCGATCTACAGAACTTGCACCTGTGGCCGAGATACAAGTATTGAAACTATATTATCAGCTGATATATATCACTTCAATTATTGAAAGTTAGCGGTTAACCTCGATTTGTGATCTTTCCTGGATCTTGTGTAACCGGAAATCATTTCCCAAATGAAACTAGATTACGGCTCCGGTTCCCCACGTGTGTACCTCATGTTTGTCTACGAAACAACAAATCTAGACAAACCTATTCAGAGTAAATCTTTATGGACAGAACTAAATATAATAGCCGTCTAATTAGAGTTCTAATTAAATAGATATCAAAGAACCGGGATGGATTTGGTATACACACGGTTCAATTAAATTCGAGATATATGCTGATCATGGTATCCGTTCTGCCGAACCATGGCGGTTGGAATTTGATCGGAAGCTTGTTCCTTGATACATCTTAAAAGAATTTCCAGGATTTAGTCATTCCTTGCTTTATTGTTGCAGAATTCGGGGTCGAGCTTTCCTTCGAATTCGAATCGGCACTTTACCCAATAGCACGACGGTACCGAAAGCTTGATTTCGCAAAGGAGGAATGAATTTTTCTGCGGCGATATGACCGCATAGCTCGACTTCATATTCGCTAAGTAAAATGGACAAGGTGGTAGCTTAGACCGCCTGAGCAAGATGTGCGCCGGAACAAAGATGCACTCCACTTCCGAATATGATATTGAATGACCTAAGTCCTTCCAGGCTGAAACTCCTGGACTTTTATTTGTCTTCAATCTCTTTTCCTATTTCACTAGCCTCCTTTAGAATTAAGAATTTTCAACCCAGAACTCTCGGAGAGGCCGTAAGACTGTCTGCAGTCGAGCCCAGGCCCAGCAATTTTGGTCTAGCACAAGGTGGTGATAGAATAAAATTACAGAAGTATACTTCGGTATCATCTACATTTTTCGAGCTTGAAATCTCCTGCCTCGTTATTGTGAACTGCCCTTGTCGCTATCCGAAGGCGCCTAATTTCGGCGTGCATGGAAGCGAGGATGGGTAGATCAGTAATTACTATGATATCATAATTACTAGATTCGACATCGATATGGTTAGCAATGCCTTTGATAATCCCTTTCGCAGGGGCTAGGCTCTGGAGTGCTCCGAAGACAATCCAGAACATTAAAGGCATCGTATTCGAGTTCGCACCAAGATACTATGTTAATTGTATAGGAGATAGAATCTTGATGCATCATAAGACCTACCCAAACATGATAGCAAGTGCTTCACCCGCTCTAGCTTGGTAGTCCAAAAACAGTATCCTAGCAAAGACGTTGTTTCTTGCTTGATAGTACTTCGAGCCGATCTCTAGATCCCATGCGGGGTCTTTTTTTTTGTGGTTTTGATGAATTTGCCATTCCTATAACTAGTTTCAAGTCACCCCCGGATATTCTATGTAGTTTAGTGCGAGCTCTATGCGCAGAGGAAATCATAAAGCGAGGTAAACCGCGCGTAAAGTTCTCGATATTACTGTTAAACTCCCAAAAGACCCTCACCAGATCCGGACATTGCCTCAGGAGTACAGGTCAAAAAATATCTCCATATTTGTTCGTGTGATCTTGATTCGGAGAAGATGTACTCGTAATTTATATTGTATCGGAGTGTCGAAACGAATACCTCAGCATTCTGTAAGAGAAGAGACACTGTGATGGGTTCGAAGTACGACTCGATGTGCAAAATTCATTTACTCAGTCTCTTTGTGCCTAGTCCTAATATCCTAAATCAGCTCTACAGCCGGTTTTGAACAACCATGACATCGCCAAATTTTGTTTATGAAGCACCCTTAGTCTCATGTAGTTGTTGGATTGAAGAAACATTCTGATATTATTGAGATCTTCAAGAACTAAGAACAACAGCACCCCCATCTTGACTATGGATAAGGCAAAGCCATCATATCGATTCCTTGAAGCCGATTAGAAAAGTTGAGAATTAAAGCTTATCTTATAAAATACTCACGTGAACTTTCCAAGATTTTGGAGGCCCTAATGCCCAGCCAAGTTCATGAAAAAAGCTAGGGAACCAATAGGGTGCTATAAGTGGCGTTTTGTGGAAGCTATTGTTGTATGCTATATGATAGAAAAGAATTGATGACACTATGTATGTGATGAAATCAATGAATACTGGACCAGGAACCGTCTTGATGACTAAGTTTAGCCTGGATGCTATTGAAAAGATTGATAGGAGCCAAATCATATTAAACTAGTCTAAATATTGTTCACTTTGATTATTGAAGACTTTATGCCCAAAGCGACGTAGTCTTCATGTTGGTAAATCAATGAATACATATGTGATTCCTGCAACGAAAAGGGCTGCAACCTCAAGGCGCCGAAGGATTACAGCACAGCGCTATAGGTGATAAAGAATTCATCCTTGGCTACATCCAAGGTTGTCCTAATGTACGTACTGAATGTGTCATTCGTTTAGACCTAAAAAATAGACGTATAGTACAGCGTAAAATGTGACTTTAAGCAGTGATTGCTGATGGTTGAATAGATCCCGATTGATACTAGGTTGACTAGGCAAGTCCTTCGTTAGACTACACGTATGAGCTGAGCGTTTTGATCTTTTGCCTTTGCTCCTATTCAGGGTTCGGGGCCCCTGGGGTCGACATCGAGATCCTGCCTTGACTTGCCAATTAATGCTTTAGTCCTCACGCGACAACCTGTACTATGTCTAACTACATAAGAGTCTCTAGTCAGCACCAAACTACAAGCGTGCGCACATTGTGTCACCATAGCCTTTGAACACTACATTCGGACAGTTCTTATTGCAGGTGGGGCGGACTTCATAGGATACCACCTTATATTCTACGTTGTCGAACACAAGTCATTCGAGGACGTAGTAGTTTTATCGTTACTAGCCACTAATAGCAAGAATTGCATCGAAGGCGTCGACTATTATGCTGGAGATATCACAAACTACGACAATGTAAGAAAACTGCTGGATCAGTTTAAGCTAGCCGTTGTAATCCATGCGGCGTCGCCTTCACTATAAAATGGTACCTGAAAAGAATATGAACAAGTTAACGTAGTCGGAACAAGGAATTTTTTGATGGCGGCGAAGAAGTCAGCGCAAACACGTGCTTCCATTTAAACCTCTTGTTCGACCCTAGAAAATGGCCCGGAGCATGCTAATCTCGATAAATCGTACCCGCTGGTGAATAACAACCCGAAAGTGCCTGACTATACCAGGTCATAAGCGATAGCCGAAATCATGGTCCGAAATGCTAATTTTCCGAAGCCCGTCAAAGCACCAAACTAGCGGGGCTATGTACCTATTGGGTCTCTTCGAATTCCTGTCATATATGGCATCCGTGATAGGACCGCCGTTCCTAGATGCTTAAATGCTCTTTTAAAGGACCAAACAAATGCTACCCTTGAGAATAGGAAAAAACATGTGGAGTTTTTCCAGCTCTAAAAATTGCGCGATTTTATATGTTCTCTCTAACGCTGTTCTTAGCTCTTAATTAGGTAAGGGGATGAAAGTTGGCGGCGAAGCATTTAATATCAATGATGGAAGGCCCTACCTATTCTGAGGGTTCGCACGCCTTTGCTGGGAGTATACTAACTAAAATCCGCAGCCGTTTCCTCGAAGAATTCATCTGCCATCTCGGTTTGCTCTTCGACTCGCAACTTTTTTCGAATGGGTTTACTGTATCTTCACGCTTGGGACAAAAGGGCCATATTATCTTGGAAAGCAGCAAGTGAGACACGCATGGGTCACGCATACTGATAGCATCGAAAAGGCTCGGAAGATGTCTGGATATGAACCAAAGGATAATTTTGAATCCGACTTGGAGAAGTCAGCGGAATGGTGTTTATACGAAAGCGGATGGAAGAGGAAGTTAGAAGGGATTAAAAACGATATGAGAGCAGAAGTATTAGATATAGTGACTTTGGCGTAGTACCGCAGATAATATTATGAGGTATACGTTGTATAGCGACTCCCATTCTAAGTGCGAACACGCTCGCAGCAGTTCGTACAATACCCTAGGTTTAGTTATAGAAAGAGAGCTCAAGCTAATATTACAATACCTTTGGATTGAGATAGCTTTTATCTAACCGCTACTAGATGAATGCAAATTTTCACCTGAATGCTCTTCACTTCAGCTATCGGAAAATTTCATTTTATGATTCTTAAATCTTATAAATCGATTTCTAGAGGAATTGAAGCGCTTGATGCCTAAATTTATGGCTAACCGTGTAGATATTGATTTCAGCTTCAAAAGCCAGTGGTCTCTAAACGGGTTCCAAATGATAACACTACTGTTCCGGTAGCTGTAGATGACTAGCTAGTTGACTAGACTATCTAGTACAGCCAATCATTGGCTTGCCAATAGGCATATTCGCCTGTCATTGACTAGCCGAATTAGGGATAATTTCGAGTCTATTTGACTAGAAAAAATTACACCGTAATGTAGATATTAATACATATAGAGCACTCTGTCGGCATAATCTTGCACCCGGTTAGTGTTGTCTCTGAATCAATGGATAAAAATTTTTGAGTCGAAAATTTGGATGACTTTTAAATGACTCAGCTTGAGAGTCTCGACACTCTAAGGGCCATGTTGATTGGATTCTTGTCGTGGATACTTTCTCATGGCCTCCTACGATGCCATGATATTACCTTTCCTTTTAGATTTCTTAGTTCTAAATGCCGGGTTTTGCAAGAAGTTTAGCTACATTTAGCCTGCTTCGATTGGGTTTTATATTATGTAGAGTTTTACGAACTAGAATCCACTACCAAATATTCCGTCCGAAAGATTGAGGATAGCTAGTTGAGAAAGCCAAACCAAAGTCAGAAGACATACGGGAGTGGAGTGTTTCTGTTGATTATGCCTGTCCGTCGTGGGCTGATATCAACTCATCCGCGCACGATCACGTGACATATACAACATAACCAACCTTTCTGTTATCTATTTGCTCTAGAGTATCGGCCGAATTGTAATTGTATTCTATCTCCACCACTACGCATTATAAGCTAATCCCAGAGCCCAGTCTCCAGAACCTAGATTGGCAATCCTTTGGATTTGCCCCAGGCAAATAGTGTAGAACTAGCGCAAACCCTAGAGTTGCCTCAAATAATATCTCGTGAGCACCTAATTAAGCTCTATTTAATCATCACAACTATCTATTAAGATAAAATAGGGAGTTATGCCCAGTAGGTTAGCGCGACAGGGTATGCCCTCCCAGAAAATGGGGAATATATTTTGCTATATTGAAGTTGACTACAGAAGATCCAAAGAAAGGCGGGAAGAAGATGGAGAAAATACTTCTAACCTTCCGGATATCAAAGCAAAATGCAACATAGATAGGAAAAACTGCTGGAACAAATATTTTCCGGCGCCAATAAGCCGAGGTTTCTTCGACTCGTGCTCAACAATTACTCAATAGGTATCTTGGAGAGATGAGTGATCAGCGCTGGATATCCTCCCTCCACACAGAATGCTTCGCATCCTTTCGCCCTCAACATCGCCGTTGCCATCCTTCCTGAGTCACCGTCGACACATAGCATGAGAACCCTAGAACCTTCGTTCCATGGCCAGTCCTCCGCTTCGAACGCCTCCTTCATCTCTAGCCATCGCTGCTCGATAGCTCTTGCATGGCCGAAAAAGTCGTCTTGAGTCTCCGGAAGTGGAATATTATACGAACAACATATATGACCGGCCGCGAACATCTCCCGTGGGCGAATGTCTATGACTACGATCTGTGAAGACCTAGCAATTGGCTCATTCGGACTGTTAGGCCTCGAGAACATAGAGTCGACTGACTGGCAAGAGCCGTTCGATAGCGAGTCGGTAGCTACGGATGATAATGAAGAGGGCGTGCTAATCTGTGAAAACAACCGCATCGTACAAAAGCAACGAGATGGTTCCGAACAGAGGAGCGCCCCTACAGGGTCCAGGTGTGAAAACAAGAGCCTTTCTGCTTGGTGAGGGCGCAAGAACCATCGTTCGTCATATGCGTCTTGATCGCAATTCAGGAGGCTCTAGCCATTGGTTAGTTGGAAAAATTCACGCATAAGGAAAGACCTCACCTGGTTGTATATCGGTGGAAACTCCTCTTCACCAAGCTTTTTATAGTACATATCCATATACTGATAGGGCAGGTCTGCGCACACAAATACGCATGGAATCTCTCCGGTTGTTGGGTCACTTAATTCAGACAACCGACCATCATCTTTCAATCTCGACAGATAGGAAAGCAACCCATGCAGTGCTTCTCCAGAAGACGGACCGGCGATAATGCCATATCTCGAGAGCTTCATCGACATGCGGTACGAGTTCGCTGATGCTACATTTTCAAAGCTATCAATTGTTTCTTTCCAAGGAAATGGTGAGCTCTCGAAGTTAGGGAAATGTCGCGGCCCTGGGGTTGGATCACCAAAAACATTGCACACCCTAGCTAGGTCAGTAAGCATTCCGAGGCAGGGTCCGGACTATAAACAGGGCATGAGCGTACCCTACAACTCTCACAGCAGAATTTTGAGCTTTCAGGTAAGTTCCCGTACCAACTGCACAGCCTGTTAACGCTGTAAGCGATCTTTTCGTACTACTTTGTTCTAGTATTTCTTAGCCCTACCTCCGGTCCCTATGGTTGAGCAGAAAACTCTTATTTCCGGCAACTGTCTCCATATTTGGGACCCTGTCCATTGTTCGTGTGCTTTCCAGTTCTATGTTCATGAGCATATTATTTCGACTTCCGAGTGTATTTGAGCTTACATGGTCATTGTGGTACTGGCCAGGATAGCAAATCCCAGGGTCTTTTTTCGCTTGTCTACGAAGCCTACTCATAATACCTTTAGGATCGTACGGCTCCTGTTGAGCAAGACCGCCGTAAAGATTTCTTTTGTAGTGTTAATCATTGGGAACGGTCTAATCCTTTCAAAGCATACCTACACGTTCAGTCCGAAAAAGCGCAGGAGCTTCAAGGAATCCGGATGTTTTTTGTTTGTGACGTATGCGTGTACATCGTCATTATTCCAGAGGGCCCGCGAGATCATGCCCAACGAAAGCACTGTCGATCCAGAGCTAGCTTCCACTATTCTTTTTGCGGGCGCATCTCGCTCGTTCCGTAGCATTCGAAGTGCTATATCAGAATCAAAATGTACCTCTCGATTGTTTCTCGCGCAACCTACCAGGTAACGATTTTACGTTCTGCGCCGGAAGATGTGTAAGCATTTTCGCAAATATCCGCACGCCATCTTTTCGCAAAGGATTCAGTGCATCTGGTAATTCAACGAGGGGAAGTGGCGGATTTTTGTCCGGATCGAAGAACTGTGCTAGTGCATCCGGACCTTTGAACACGTTGAGGGGGTTTGTCGCCATATCGCGAGAACAACTGTTCAACACAAATACACAGCACAATGGATTACTAGAAAGATATCTTCTCAAAAAAGTTGAGCTTCAAATATACTACTCAGGCAAATGCCCCGTTGTGGAGACTCATATACCGATGGTATTTCCTAGGCTTCTAGTTATCGCCTACTTAAATCGTATAAGGAGGATATTTCGACTGTAAGGTATCTATTCTTGGCATTAAAAGTATGTCATAACCGTCACCCTGGTCCTCCCATTTTCCGACTGACTTGATTTCAGGACTATCTCCGAACGTAGGAGGCTATTACAAGCCGAAAGCTATAAACTTACGTTATTTGCTCAAACGTGCGCCCCCGGTATTAACTATCCGGGAGAAATGCCCAACGCAGGTTTGGCCGGGCCTAGCTATTACCCTCTAATTGAGCCTACATTGTTCCAACCAGCGATCTGGAATTATGTACCACGCGATGCAACCGTGCACCATCTACACATATGCACGCTAGAAAGAAGGGCTAGGATTTAGTATGAGAAAAACTAAGGGTACCCGAGCGATAGGATTTTTCTTTTGTTTAGTACATCTCTTTCATTTGCTTACCATTTACAGCCACAAAACACTCTCATGCTGCTGTTTCATTCTCACTATCACAGCAGCTAATATCCACGTTTGTTGAGGCCGTCAAAAAATGATTGCAAAAGATTTGGCGAGGATTTCAGGCAGGTTGCAACTGCGTTTTACGAGCGCCCAACGAAGTGGTAAGTGGGCTATTACATATGTTCATAGTCCTTACAGTTTTTCACTACCAATATCATTTCTTGTTTCTCTAGTCGTCCGTGACTAGTATTTGGTAGGGGTACACGTTTCTAGGTTATAGAGCATTATTTACTAGCGCTGAGTCCACTTTGATTTTTACGAACTGCTATTTCTTACTCAATCAGGTACCTTACCCCCATCCTGACCCTTTGAACAGCTTTCATGTACTAATCAGCCATTATGCAGGCTATTTCATTTATTGGTTTAGCAAAGCAGTAGTCCAATGCTAACGCTTCATCCGTTGTTTAGGAATTTTGGAAGTCCTAGATCATACCCTACAGCAAGGTGAAGAGACGTGGTGGTCACTGGACGTTCTTGTTCATTATGACAATAAAACGACGAGTAGTAGAGATGAGGAGCTTGCATGCCCAGTTTTCCGCGAGAAAGGGTCTCCAGTTTCCACTTTCCTAGCTTCAGTCCTTGATATCCTGGAAACAGATTCCCCGGCTCGGCCAGTTCCTGTTCAGTTTCTATTCTCAATTAACGATGGCTACATCATTAGAGCCGATTTTATAGAGCAACGCCTCGAATTCTCTCCTATCATTGCAAAATGTTTTTCATTCCTATCCCCCTTGCAGGCGATCACTGGTGTTCAGCCTGACACTTGTATTTCACTACTAGATGAAAACCTACTTCACGCCATCGGCGCCATTGTTCTACACTCGCCTGCCGACTTCCAAGCACTAAATTCCGAACTGCAAAATCGTCTACGCTTTCCGTGGCTTTCGCCCAACCGCATAATGCCTCGCCGGATAGCCTGGGTTCAGGGTCGAGAAGATATCGACTGCATTCAACGAGCCTTGAAAACCGCTAGGGCTCTCGGCATAAAGCTTGTCATCTTGGACGAACCAGGACACTGGCTCCAGGATCCGAACTCACCCTGGGCATCCCTGCGGGAAGCTTTCGTTGAAGTCGACATTACTCCAGATACGGATCTTCATATTCGAGTCACTAATGCAGTACGGAAATATCCCCAGAGAATTGACGGTATCGTAACTATTAGTGATGTGAGACTTCCAGCTATCGCGAGAGCTTGTCAGATCCTAGGGATGCCTACGGAGTCTGATGAGGCGTATGAAATTGCAGGGGACAAAGGCCGAACAAGACTGCTTGAGTCCGTCGGAGCAGCCGAAAGCTTTGTTCTTTCTAGGGCTGAGGATCTAGAGGCTTATATTCAGAGGAGACAGCAGCCCCTCAGGTTTCCGCTGGTTGTAAAGCCAGTGGTTGGGTGGTGCAGTGATTGCGTGTCCAAGGCTCGGAGCCTCGACGAATTATTCATTGCTGTTCGGAAGGCTTCTGATCGGCACGCTCTTTCCGCGAATCCCAGTACAGCCGTTGTAGTGGAGCCATACATTGACGGCCCCGAGGTCGATGCCAACTTCGCGATTCTAGATGGGGAGATATTGTTCTCTGAAATCAACGACGACTTTCCTAGCCCGGCAGACGATAGAGATTCAAGCTTTAGGGCGAACTTCCAGGAAACGCAGAACGTGATGCCATCCGGCTTGCCACAGAATGAACTCGATGCAATCAGAGACCAGCTGAAGGCTAGCATACTGAGGCAGGGGTTCCGATCTGGTGTATTCCATTGCGAGGCGCGCGTCAGGAATTCTAGATTCCACTACACAGCAAAAGAAGGTGCCATAACAGATCTAGCAGCAAAAGAGGGCGCTGAAGATCCTGGAGATCCACAAGTCTACCTGCACGAAATCAACGCTCGACCTCCGGGCTACTTAGAGTCTGTTGCCGTGATGCTGGCTTACGGCGTAGACTACTATGCGCTCCGGATGCTGTTAGCACTTGGGGCTTCAGAGATACCCAGGCTGCGCGCCCTCTCTCAGCCCTTCTTGAATGGCCCGCAATTCCACCTCTCTCTCATGATCATTCAGCAAACCCGAGCAGGCATCATGAAGACGGTAGATGCCGCGAAAGAGTTCTTAGAAAAACACACCGACATGCGCCACAGCATAGTGGACTACTACACTAGAAAGAAAGGCGGCGACGTGCTAGAGGGCCCAGATGCAAGCGCCTTGTGGTGGATAGCGTACTTCTCCGTGGTCAGCAGGGAGTCGCGGAAAGGACTATTGGAGGACGTTGAATTCATCCAAGAGAACTTCGAATATGACGTCGAATAGTGAGCAACTCCGTACCAATCACAATTGTTTTCGTCGTATTCTAGGCCGTCTATAGGCACCACGCGCACCAATCCTTTTGTCTTCCGCCGAGATGTGCCAAGCCGGCTAAGTACCGTTCGAGAGGTTTGTATGCAGTTGCGCAAGTTTGCGTCCGTTTCGCGTGGCTCCTTCCCCACAATCCGACAGCATGGCAAGCGCAATCTGGCAGCGGCAGGAGCGGAGAAGCTCAGATGAAAACGCTTAGTTGAGCACGTTTCCCGCCCCGAAGACATTTGGGTGCTGTTTCCGCTCTTGGCTGAGCAGATTTGCCGCCTCCCTTGGACTAGAACGTGCCCCCAAGGGAGAATGGTGTTTAGTCCAATCATGGGTCTTGCATTTCTGGCCACCTTCCAGTCGCCTCTGGCGTTGGGGCTTTTGATTGCTGACGATACTTAATAGTTGCTTTCACCTGTTGTGTCTCGATCCCCCCATAGCCACTTGGGAGTTTGCGATTTCACTTCGTCTTGACTGTAGAACTACGGAAATGAAAGCCGCAACGACTTTGGGCTTTCTGGCCCTTAGTTTTCCAAATCTTTCCGCAGCACTCATCGGATATGGCATTCCAATGTAAGAGGCAGCAGTGAACGCAGTTAGGCTACGAATCATAGCTGACAATACCCAAGGTACAAGCCCAACTGCGCTTTCGCATGTCGAGCATCCTTTGAAAGCGCTATGTTAACTTGTTCTGAACACGACCACGGCGCAGGCGGTGCTCATAACCATGGCTTTGGACCGACACCGCCAGAATGCCGCGCAGCAGATGAGCCCTGGCTTACTACTCTTGCATACTGCATTAATTCTACTTGCGCAGATATTGCCCCGTGGAGGCTCGAGAAGTACTGGGCGGACAAGTGTACGGGAGACCCAGCTGTACAGCCGAAATGGACATACGCTGAAACCCTCATGGAATTGGAAAGGTCGGCACCGCCAACCGAAGAGCTGGATATGGATGATGAGATGCCTGTGTTGAATTTTACGTCACTGTATAATCATGATGCATGGGAATCACAACGAGGGACTTTGTGGCATTTTGAGAATGCGGAAACGATGCACTCGCGATATGGGTAGGCATTCTGAAACTTTTCTCTGAAGAGCGTCGAGCTAATTGAAGCAAACGACAGTATCGTGCTGCTCGTAGTTGGCTTTGGCACACCAATTTTCTTCACATATCTCGGATACCTGCCCTTCATGTCAACACTCTTGGACAAGCTCAAACCACGATTCGTGTACCCGTCCCTAATTGGAACATACCATGTCCGTGCACTCCCCTTCCAGCTCGGGAATGCCCCTACACTAGGTCAATCTCTATATATCGCAATGTTTATCATCCTGAATATCATCCTGACAGCTGTTGGCTACCGCTCTTACCAGCCAAACACATGGTTTTCAAGCCAATGGCAGGAGGTCATGGCATACGTCTCCGCACGTACGGGTGTGCTCGCATTTGCGATAGCCCCCTTTGTCGTCCTACTCTCCGGACGCAACAATATTCTACTTTGGCTGACAAACTGGAGTCACTCTACATATATGCTGCTTCACCGTTGGGTTGCCCGAATCTTCGCGTTGCAAGTAATTTTGCACTCAATTCTAGAGTTGATGCTCTACCAAGATATGGGTGAACTCGAGACCGAGCAAGTACAGCTATATTGGGTAAGAATTAAATATTCTCAATTGAAGAGAACGTGAGAGCTAACAATATCCAGATCTGGGGAATAATTGCAACACTGTGCGTCGTTATAATGATCGTAATTTCAACGCTCTTCTTCCGCCGTCTAAGCTATGAAGTTTTCCTAATCCTCCACGTTCTCTTGGCCATCTTCACGATTGCCGGATCTTGGTATCACGTCGAATATCTTTTTACACGCAAATGGGGCTACGAGTTCTGGTTGTATGCAGCATGTGCTGTCTGGTTCTTCGATCGCCTGGTCCGAGTTTTCCGGATATTAAAGAATGGCATGCGAAGGGCAGAAGTTACCGAAGTAAGCGAGGATGTTGTAAGGATTGACATCAAAGATATTCGGTGGTCGGCCGAGCCGGGAAAGCATACGTATGCATATTTCCCCACGATCAGTCCCTTGAAGCCATGGGAGAATCACCCATTTTCCGTCGTTCCGACAGCACTTCTACAGTCCCGCGGTCACAGCGCCACGGCTTCTGGCTCATCAAGAGTGTCTCAGCACTCGAGTGAGGATGTCGAGAAAGCTGGTACCTCTGCCAAAGTCACATCTGCCCCTCATACAGGCGCCACTTCTGGTGTGAGTCTGTATGTTCGCAAATCCATGGGACTTACGAAAGCGCTCAGGACTCACGCTTCACTGCTTACGCTTCTTGATGGGCCATATCCGAATAATTCTACCTCGGCTGTCCTGAAAACAGACCGCTTGATCCTGATCGCCGGCGGAATCGGTATCACAGCAACACTCCCTTTTATTGCGCACCACCAGAACGTGAAGCTCTATTGGAGTGTCAAGCAAACCGCAGAAGGCCTCGTCAATGACCTCGATAGTGTCCTACGAACCATCCGTGAGAAGGATGTAAGGATAGGCTCAAGGCTTGATCTCGCCGCGCTCTTGACCGAAGAAGAGGGCGCTGGGTGGGAGAGAGTGGGCGTTGTAGTCTGTGGCCCTGGGTCGCTTTGCGACAATGCCCGAGACCTCGTAAGCAAGAAGGGGAGAACAGGCAAAGCTGTTTGGGAGCTGGATGTCGAGGCTTTCTCTTGGTAGACACATGTTTTTTACACCTTTAATTGGGAGGTCCTAGAGGTCCTTGTTCTAGTTTTATATCGGATACCACAAGCATATTTCATAGGATACGTTTCGTTGCTGTTTTTAATGCACAATTTGACTTGGAGGATCGAATGTGGGCCGATGTGACTTTGAGATGCCAAAGGTCCTCCAGCACGGCCTCTTGCCACCCCGTTCCCCCTTCCCAAAACTCTTCCCTGAATCCCAACCCCTCAAACCTTCTCAGCCACGTGCAAATCCAAACCCCCCCCCCTTTTTTTTTTTTTCCACTCCACGTCCTCCAAATTAATTGACCACGTTTTTCATCTGCATGGCGTTTGAATAAACAATTCTTAGACCCCGTGCTCTATGAAGGACCCGGGAACTATTTTATAAAGGACTCGGCATTTGTAAAACAAATTGCGGGAGAAGCTTTGAGCAAGTTTCAGGCTCTTGGCAACCTAGGGCGGGGGGGGGGAAAGGCGCCGGCGGAGACGTGGGGTCGGGTTACGGTTGTATTGTAATTTTGGGGACGTATGCGGAAGGGGGGTATTGAGGTTTCAGGATTTTATAGAGTTGAGGTGTTGTGAGGGACAGGCGGTATTGTGAAGAGGATTTAGGACGGAGAGATTTGAGGCGAAGAATATGGATATGGAAGGGTAACCTCATCGTCTCTTCTCCCTCTTTTTTTTTTTTTTT
>ML986970.1:3050-16398 GCA_010094045.1 Lojkania enalia | reverse complement strand
GTTTGGTGGTGTAGGTCGTAAGTAGACCTGCGAATATTGATATACAAAGCTCCTACTAATTATATAGTCTGATGCCTGGCATTCCTCCTTTGACAGCACGTTCGCTCAAAATTTCTTGAAAGCGTTGCCGGCTTGTGCCCTACAGACGCAGCATATCCCAGTCCAGTGTTGCAGTTGCTGTAGCTCCATCTTAGCTATTGACTGCGATATTAACCTTTCCGGTGTCCGTGCAGCTGAAAAGAACTGTCAATTCTGCGCTATACTCTGTACACTTGTGTCCCACCTCATCAATGATGATGGACGCGATGTCCGAATATTTCGTAGAGGGTCGGCGTTAGAAGTAAGGGGTAGTGGCCAACATATTCTTTGGGTATGTTCTAATATAGGTTAGTGTTCCTAATCCATGCGTATTAGGCAAGCCCCTTGCTTACTGCATTATTTTGCCACAGCAAGCTTGGTCGATATAAAGACCCATGTCCAGACAGACGTACTAGTTCGTCCTAAAGCTATTAGCTCCGCACGGTTTGAGCTACTTCGTACATGGCTTCGTTGGTGCGATCAACATAAAAACTGCAACATATATAATAGGAAATCGGACCAATTGCTACCGAACAGGCTTCTCTGGGTCGGAGATCCAGATGATCAGCATTATGATCCTAATGTACTGTGTCTGAATACCACCTCAAATAAAAGTAGAGGAAAATATGTCGCGTTATCCCATTGTTGGGGCAAACTTCCAACAGAAGTTAATAAACACTTTTGCACAACCTCGGACAATATTAGCCGCCGGACGAAAGGATTTAGTTTCTGGGAACTGCCAAAAACTTTCCAAGACGCTGTTAAAGTAACTCGAGAACTTAGTATACCGTACATTTGGATCGACTCACTTTGTATTATCCAATACGGCGACAACGGTGAAGATTGGAAACGCGAAGCTAAACGCATGGAAGAGGTCTTCTCTGGGGCATACTGCACAATCGCTGCAACTTCGGCTTCAAATCCGTTTGAAGGGTTCCTTCAGCCACGTATGAAACATGATTATATTCATGTTCAAGATGCCTCAGGCAACCGATTCTATGTCTGTACTGGTAGGGATAATTTTAATAATGATGTGAAGGAGGCTCTGCTTAACACACGAGCATGGGTAATGCAAGAAAGAGTTTTGTCACGACGGACTATTCATTTCAGCACTAATCAGGTATACTGGGAATGCGGTGAAGGGGTTTACTGCGAAAATCTTACAAGGCTGGCAAGGTAAGTGCTTAACCGTATCTGACTGTTTAGCGCGTTCCTAACCGGGGCATTTCTTTTAGCTCATTCAGAAAAGAGTACTTTACGCTCGACCCAGACTTTCCGCAGCGGCTCTTTTGGTCGGGTGACCAACGTACTATGGAATTCATTCACTACCTTTACCAGGACTACTCCGAGCGTGGGCTTACAGTGAATACTGACAGATGTGTGGCAATATCTGGATTAGAAACCCGTATTGCACGTGTTGTAGGCTGCAGAAGCAGATATGGTATCTTTGAGAGGTACCTTCACAGGGATCTCTTTTGGCAGGCAACGGACGAGAAACTGGAGCGGATTGCGTACAAGAAAGAGCAGTATGTGCCGTCGTGGTCATGGATGGCATATAATGGAAGCATTCGGTTCTTTGACGAAGACATCTTTTTTGGCAGAGTTGATTGGATTATTAACCTCCGGTTTGCTGAGGAGTGTAAAAAAACACTGATCGCTGACGTGGGGAGGTTCCGAGATGGATTACGCCTTAATAGGAAACATGTCGTCTTAGATTCAGATATAGAAAGAGGATGGGTACGGTATGATATTAAGGACAAGAGTGAGGAGAGCAGGGATCTTCGCAAAGAACGATGTGTTGTTGCCGGAAGAGTGGACGATGGTGTTAATAAATACTACATATTAGTTGTCAGACCGACCAGCGTAGTAGGTGGCGAGTATAAGAGGGTGGGAGTGGGTTTGATTCAGAGTGATTGTGTAGTGAGAGAGAGACTCGCCGTACGAGTCGTCTAAATGATTTTATATTAGAAAATTTAAATTAGAGGAGTAATCGATGTTTGTATGAATTCAACGGCAAATTATAAGGCATGGTCAGCATGTGGGCTCCATCAGCCTGTAATGTGGGTACTTGGTCAGCTAGGGCAACTGTAGAGATGAACCAATCTAAACTGGAAGTTTAATAGAACATTGCAAGTTAAGCAACAGTTGCACCGCTTTATAGTCGCGTAGCCAGCTATTTCAACATGGCCTTTGAATATTCTAGGCAAGCTTACTACTAGACTATTGCCTGAGGTGAGTCTTGAGCACTTTTGCCACATGGTTATGGGCCGACTGTCACCAACGTATCTTTTGTACTAGATAGGTTAGCGGCAACTCAATTAGCGGCATTTATAGCATGCGAGTGAGAATGCAGAGTACTTTCAACTCGCCACGGCTAGCGTGTGTGTGTGTGTGTGTGTGTATTCTATTATGGCCATGCACCCTATGGGTATGGGCCGTTACGAAGCGCCAGCTATATACATTCTGCTTCCTTATGCCTGCTCCATTTCAAAAGCCAACTATGAGACCTGCTCGTCCAATACCTAACTCCATGCTCAACAAAGGAAAGAAAAGGAAAGTAATATACTACCATGTGTAGGACAAGCTGTATAGCTAGTTATAGCCTCGCATCTATAGGGCATTTCCGGCGTTGTGCGCCTCTTAATTGGCAGCGTACTGGCCGAGGCGCGTTTATAGATAGCTTATCATTCTACGCCTACGAGGTAGAAGAGGAGACCCTTAGCTGCCTCTACTTATCTACTTCCTTCTTATCTCTACTTGCTTTATCTTATATATTTAGTTATAGCCGCCCTATACTCTTTATAAATTTAATTATCGTTCTAACTACTTCTATATCCAGCTTTTAATACTAAATTAGTCTATTTATACTCTACCCGTCTCCTTTTTATCTACTTAAGTACTCTCCTAGTATATATAATAGCTTGCTAAACTGTTATCTATACTACTATTATAACTTTACTTTTTACTATTTCTACCTTCTATATAAGAAGAGAAATACTATTAACTCTTTATATTTATATATATATACTATTATATTTATATCCTTAATCTTATAGAGATATTTATTAAAAAATATTTTACCTATCTATAGTTATATAATAATAGCCGTTTTATTACTATTTAGCTATTAGTATATTTCTACTAACTTACCTAAATAAAATACCGTATAAATCTTTTATATAAACTTTCTCTTCTCTTTCTATTTTAGTAGAAGTAGTTCTACTATTATATTAGCTCTTTCTAATACTAACTATATTAGATACTATAGTACTCTATTTTACTATAGTAGTTGCTTACTTTCCTCTCTTATTACTTTTTTTACTAGTCTATCTATCTACTTATTTCTTTTAATTTCTATATATTCTAGGATCTAATATAATATAGTATTAGTTATCTAAAATTTCTTAATAATCTCTATTATAGTAATTTAATATATATTAGCTTATTAATTATATACTAATAATAGTACTAATTATAAGTTAGAGAAGATCTAGATACTTAATACTAGTATAAACTAACTATTTCTATTAAAAGCTATATATAATAAACTTTATAACTAGTTAATAGTTTTATTAATTACTAGTAGTTTAGTTAAGTATATATCCGTCTAGTTTAAGTTTACTACTATCTTTAAGATATAAATTTATAATAGTTTAGTATATACTTTAATACTTACTCTACTATTCTATACTAATATATTTATATATATATCTACTTATTCTAGTTAATAGTCTTCTATAATAGCTTATACCTACTTTTTATTCTTATATATTACTACCTTAGGTTACTCTACTTATAGTAGATATATATATAGTTTAACTTTAAATATTATATCTATTTAAATATTTATATATATCTCTACTACCTTTATAAATAGAGATTAATACTTTATATATAGTTATTATTATTTAAGTATTTAGTAGGAATATAACTAACCTAGTTTATAAATTAAAACCTAGAATATAATTATTTACTTTTTTAGTTTCTATTTTATAAAAAGTAGGCCTACTTCTACTTCTACTATAGATAGAGCTACTATATAGAATCCTCTAATTACTACTTATACTATAATTCTCTATAACTATAAAAGAAGCTACTTTATATTATATATTATAATTAGGTACTATACTAGTAATATATAGCCTACTACTAGTAGTACTATACTCTATACTAACTATTTAACTACTTTAAGTTATAGTTCCTTTATCCTATATAATACTAGTACTACTTTTATTACTTTACCTATTTTATCTACTAGATAGACTTTAAACCTTAATTTCTTATCTAGTATAACGTTTAGTAGTTTAACTTTATTTTTTAGTATAATATCTTTTTCTTTAAACTATAATAGTATTATATTATTTTTATCTACTATTTTATATTATATAAGATAAATAAAGTTTATTTTAGTTACCTTAAACTAAACTCTACTAGCATACTTCTACTTTTCTAATATTAGAATTACTTTATTCTAGATAATCTATATATTTTCTTTAGCTAATTATCTTATAACCTATACTAAATAGTTGTTAATAAATACTATTAAGCTATTATATTATAAAGTACTCTATACTAGGTCTATATTAAAGAAGAGGAAAAGAATAGGAGTAAGTATAGATTCTTATAGAAGATCTACCTATAGAAGCCTCTATACTTCTATTATCCTACTATTAATAAGAATATATACTTATTATTCTATATAAAAGTTCTATACCTACTATATAATCTTCTCTAGAATCTATTACTATTATAATCTTCTAATTTCTAGCTTAGTAGCTATATTATTATATACTTCTTTAATATTAAATAAAACTAGTAATAGTATATATATTTTTACTTTCTACTTCTATATATTAAAGTATATCTTAGATAAGAAACTATACTTCTCTACTAGATATATTATCCTCTTAGCTACTAGTAACTTAAGCGCTTTACCTAATATTAGCAATAGTAAGATTAGCTAGTAGTTATTAGCTATTATATAGTCTTTTCTATTTAGCTTCTATAGTAGTATAATCTTTATAACCTTCTACTCTTTTAGTATTTTTTCTAGTTTAAGAGATCTTACGAATAGTTATATAATCTTATTATCTAAAACTAACTATAGCTCTTTTTATACTCTTACTAGTAGACTATTTCTTTTTAATATCTTATCTAAATTTACTTTAAAGATAGCTACTTTTATCTTATACTTAGTTATTAGCTTATAGTAGAGTTAATTATATATTATTAGCGTCTCCTTATACTTATATAGTAGTAGGTTAGAGAAGAATATATAGAGTAGCTTTTATCCTATCTTTTTATCTTCTATAATAATTCCTCTCTTTTAGCTAGTCTTTTAGATTAGTAGTATTCTAGTAAATAAACTACTTACTTAAGAGTCTAGATATTTAGCTACTTTCTATACGTTATTATTATTATTAAAGAATACTTTCTAGTATTATTTATAGTACTATTAGATTATCTTATAGAAGAGTCTTTTTACTTTTATTACTATATTATATAGTTCTATATCTTCTCTTCCTTACTACTATATTATATATACTCTATTTCTCTAGTATATATATAACTTTTTTAGTACTATAAGGTTCTTATTCTACTATTATTTTATAAACTATAACAGTCTTACTTTTAGATAGTATATCTCTACTGCTTTAGTCGCCTACTATATAAGCCGGCTAGCTATCTTCTTAATATCTTCTACTAGAAAGTCTACTTTTTTCTCTTATTTAACTATCTATTAAATCTTATCCTATAGCGCGTTCTTAAATAGTAGCTTTTTCTAGCCTTTTTTTTTTCTATATTTATATAGAAGCGCGTTTATATAGCTTTATAGTTTAACCTATAATATAATAACGTAGCGAGTAGCGCGACATAGCGAGCGGCGTACTCTATTACTAAAACTTAGTATACTACCCTACTATTACAATACAATTATTATAACAGCCTTAAATTATTTTAAAAGAGGCCTAAATATAGCTTGCAAAATCCGCTATTAATTAAGATTAAATTTAAAGTGTATAACGCGCTGTAGTAATATTTAATATATTAGAGATAATATTATAATACTAACGCGCCGG
The DNA here is from genome assembly GCA_010094045.1 of Lojkania enalia. NCBI lineage: Eukaryota > Fungi > Ascomycota > Dothideomycetes > Pleosporales > Lojkania > Lojkania enalia. Next base: position 10,240 of record ML986970.1, on the reverse strand, counting down.
AATTAAAGTAAAATATAATTATACGGCTAATTTAAGACTGTTAACTAATCTAAAGAAGAGAGTACTTGCTAATCGCATTCTTAACCTAGATCTTCGAGGACAGCCTCTAAACTACTATTATATTATAGGTATAGCTAATTTAATCCTACGTAGACGCAGTAAACGTAATATTAGCTAAGACTAGCCTAGAAACTTTATATAATACTATCCTAAGCTTAAAGTACGTCTAAATTATCTATACGACTATTAGAAAGTCTAGTAAGAAGAATTAAAGGTAATAACTAAATTCTTTAAACTTATAGTAAAAATTAAAGCTTAGTATAGGATTAATAATAATAATACGTATAATTTTAATAAAATAGGCTTTATAATAAGCTAAATTAGACGTACTCTAGTTATTATAGGTATAGATAAGCGAAGAGGTATAAAGACGTTTAAACTAGGTAATTAAGAGTAGGTTATAACTATCTAATATATTAGCGCTCTTAGATATATACTACCACCTTATATTATCTTTAAAGCGATCTGGCACCTTACTAAATAGTATAAAGAGAAGGATTTACCTAAAAAATAGCCGATTAGTATTAATATATTTCACAAGCGAGTTACCCACCCAAGCAAGTTGCCTACCTTATTAGCTATCTCTATATTTAGAGGCGTGCATTGTAATAACGCCTGCAGGTATTACTATAATAATTTAATAGGGGATAGATATACTATTTATCTACTACTATACAAATTCTAGTATTATATCTAAGCTTGCTGTAGCAGCTGCAGTACTTCTAGTATAGTATACCTACTCTTCTACGCTTCCTACCTGCGCGTACTTTATCCTCTAGCTGCTTATCTACCTCCTTTTAAACAGCTATCTCAGCAGCTTTAGCCTTAGTAAAGCTACCTTACTTCTATAGAACCTTTTTTAATTGCTTTTTGCGCTGCGATAGAGCCTTATTTACTTCTTAAAGCTGACTAACCTAACGCTAAAATAGTACGCATAAATAAGCTATCTATATAGTACCTTTAGTAAGCGAATTAAGAGAATTATTAATCGTAGTAGGTGAGCTATTCTAATACCTAGCAATATAGTCTTGAATTAGCATTATTTAAGACCCTAGTTCGACGGTGTTAGTTAGTATTTTTAACTCCTAGAGGCAACTAGCTGCTAGTAGTAGTAATAGAGTACGAAGCTTAATATCGAGCTTTAATAGTACTATATTAGGATTATATAGTATTAGACTAGTACCTCGAAAGCTTGCGTATATATTAGCCTTAGTAATAGAGCGCTAATATACTATACAAAAGGTTGGTAGAAAGTCGAGCTTTATAATATAGTAGATACTAGCTTATATAAGCTTATCAATCTTGCGCCTATATACTTTCTTTAATAGTAAGAAGTAGCCTACATTTAGAGGCTGTAGTAGATACGATAAATGTACCGGCATATATAATAGAATAATATTCTTCTCTTTACAGAGCAGCTGAAACTTAGTAGACTTATAGTTCTTATAGCTATTAATAACTAGCAGACGATAAGCGCCTACTATATACTACCTTATATACTGATTAAAACGCTCTAACTATTTAATTACGAGCTTATTATTTATCTATCTACTATTACTTAGCGCGATTACTCTTCTAGGTAGTATATTATCGCCCTAATACTATATAGAGAGGTGCTGCTTGCTAGTAAAGATAATAAATAGTAGAATAGTATTACCGCGAGCGCTAATAGCTTAAATAACTATTACTTACTTATAATTACCTAGCTGCAGTGATTTTAGTTAACTAGCTAATAGCTTAATACTAGTAACTACTTTACTAGTAGATGCGATACCTATCTAGAAGCCCGTCTCGTCGAAATTATAGATATTATTATTAATAATACTATACTTTACTTTAGTATTACGTACTAGGTCGAACTAACTACTAATAACTTTAAGATCCTTACAGAGAGCTTTTTAATAGTTGTATTTTTAACAGAAGTATATTTTAAGCTTAGGAATACGATTAATAAAGTTTGTTAGCTAGTTTTTACCGACCTAGTCTATAGAGCGAGCTCTAAGTAAATAGTTAGCTATATCTCGTATACTATCGATTATAGGAGGGTATCTATAAGATAATAGGTCTAGTATATACTATATTATAGTTAATTCTTCTAGCTTTATAAGCTTCTTTAAATTAGGCTTATAATCGCGTCGTAAAGGTTTACCGGCATATTAGTCTCTAAGCGTTGTTCGGGGGATGCTATAAGTAGTTATAATACTTCGTACGCTCTAAATTTAATCTTAATTAATAGCTAAGATAGCTAGTAATATCTAACCTTCTTAATAGATTAATTAAGGTTAAGGTAGTTGCTGTATCGCGTTGTAAGTAGGTAGGATATAACTTCTTAGCAAAAGTAGGCGACTTACTTAGGTGGGCGATTCGCTTGTGAAATACGTTAGTATTAACAGATAGATTACTAATACTATTACTCTCAACTGGATTAAGCATTTTAAGAAGTATATACTACCTCGTATAAAGAGCGTCTATTAGATACTAATTATAGACGGTTATAGTAGCTATAATACGTCTGAATTTAATAATTATTATAAACTATATAAGATTATTACTATCTATATATCTACGTACTTATCTTATCTACTTTAGCTGCTTAATATAGGCTGTTTTAGGCCCTTAAAAAAGGCTTATAGCCAGTAGGTCGAGGAGCTGATATATAATCGTATCTACTATATTTTAAAGCTTAAGTTTATCCCTATATTCTATAAAGCTTATTAAATAGCTATAATATTAGATAATATTAAAGAAGGCTTTAGAGGGACTAAATTAGTCTCTTTTAGACTAGATCGGGTTATTTTAAAGCTTAATATTCGATTAGAGATACTACTACTTTAGACTACTATTACATCTACTATTATAACACCCTAGATTGTAAAAACGCTTGTAAAGTAAGATAAATTTATATTGTAAATAATACTTATAACTAATCGAATTATAAATTATTAAAATTTAAGTCTAACACCTATTATAGAGGCTATATACTAGATCTAGAAGGGTATACTTATTCTTATAACTAAGCTGGCGATACTTTAAACTAAAAATAAGATACTATAAAAAGTAAATAAGATAATAAGCAAGCGAAAACAGCGTACAAAATAGTAGATTTAGAGATAAAGTATCTTAATAAGATCTTATAACAGTATAGGCAAGATAATAAGTCCAAATACGGTATAAATCTACTTAGAGGCATATAAGAGTGCGTAGGGGATTAGGAACCTAGGAATTCTATTAACATCTATAAGCCTTATACAAAAGGATATAGAAGAACTATTAAGCTACTTATAAGGGAGTATACAATTATATACGGAAGAGAAAAGAGGTAGAACTAGGGGTAGGATAAGATAAGCGAAAAGCTTTAAGATAAGATTATATATAAAACTTTTCGTAGAACGATTTCTTTGTATTATTATACTACCCCCCTCCTTATAGGCTAATAGTCCCTATCTATACTAGTTCGGGAGGGAATCGGGGCTGTTATAGATGGGTTCTAGTATAAAGAAATTTCTTTAAGGAGGTATTTACTAATAAGAGCTAATACGTGCGGTTACCTATAGAGATATATTTATTAACGTAATATTAAGTAAGGTTTTTTTTTTTGCGGTAAATATAATTAACCTATATATTAGCTAGTAACTACTATTATAACAGTTTATTAATATTGCAATTTCGTCGCGTATAGTAACGAGTATTTACTAGCCTTAGTATATTACTAGATTATTATCAACTAAGCTTCCTTAATTAAATAATAACTTCTACTCCGTATATATTATTATACGTCCCTAGAACTGTTAATTATTAAAGTATCGCTAACGCCTCTAAGAAAAAATTAATTAATATACTACTCTATCTACCTTTTAGAACCTCTTTAAAAGTTTTTTAAATTATCTACTTTTAAACTATACGCGCGCTCGCCTGCGGGTAGTATATAATATTTATCTTTCGGTTTCTAAGATTAAAAAAATGCGAGTATTATACCTTATAAAATAAAAAGTATAACCCTATACGAATTGTATCTAATACTAGTAGAGTATTTACTACTAACGTACTTATAGATCCCCTCCTACTATAAGAAGGAGTTTCTAATCCTCCGGGGCTATCTTAAACTATAAGTAGCGGCCTAATATATAAGAGATAAGGAGAATAAAAAGGTAGTTTTTAAGGCTATTTTAGAGTCCGCTTATAGCCTAGCGCTTATAGCCTAGGTTGTAAAGAGTTAGGAAAATAGCCTTCTTACGGCTAGTATCTAGGTAGCTTTATTCTACTAGAGTATTAAGTTACTCTATTAGGTTTTAGCCTTAAAGGCTCTAGTATCTAGCTTTTAAGCTAATATTATAGCGCTCTTAAGCGGCTAAGAATAAGATAGGAGAGGTTTAGGGGGAGTCCGGAGGGAAAGAAGGGGAAGGAGGGTAGAGGAAGAGAGAACTAGAGAGGTATCTAACAGCCTGCTATTAGACCCTCTAAATTTTATAGAGGAGTAATTTCGGGCCTATACTTTAGTTTTTAAATCTACTACTCAACTCTTATACGTTATTATCTACCAGGTAATCTATATTCTCTATACTATTCTTATATATCTTAATCTATTTGGTTAGGGTTTTTAGGGGTTCTAGCTAATTCGGATACTTATTATAAAAAGCTTTTAGCTTGTAAGGTGAACCTATAAAATTTAAGGCTTTATACTAGACTAGGTTAGGATTATATCCTACCTATTTTATACAGTATTTAAGGGTTTTATAATATAGCTTACTAGCTAGTATTTCTTTAACCTTCTACTCTTCTACCCCCTTAATAGCGATAGCGGGTGGTTTTAGAGCTTCTTACCCTAGTAGAGGGTCCTGGAGGTTCTTATATAGTAGGTTTAGTGCGAAAACATTATATATTCTTAACCCTAAGAGTAGCTATAGACGGTATAAGTTTCCAACCTATTCTAATACTTTAAAAGGGCCCTCCTATTAATTAGATAGCTTTCGGCTCGGTTTTTAGACCGTAAAGTTCTTAGTATTTAGGTAGACTATATTACTAATCTATTAATTAATTAGTTATTAGTAATAGTTAATAATAGATTATATACAATCCTAAGCCTTCTTAATATTAGCCTTTACAGTTTCCTAAGCTATATATATACGAGTTACTAGAGCTAAGACGTTTTTATAATTTAATTTATCTATTATAGTAATAGAATTAATAGAATATTTCTAATTCTAACTCTAATAGGGCTTAAATCTATATAGGATCTAATATAGGGATATTCTGATAGTTATATAAGGTAGAGTTACTTATACTCGGTCGATTATAGATAATAGAAAACTCTAGTTGTTCTAGTAGAAGAATATAAAAGGGCGCAGTCTCTAATTAATATACTTATTTATAATCTCTATCTATCTATTAGTCTCTTTATAATAAGTAGTAGATAGTTTAATCTTTACGCCTAAGATACAGTAGAATTTGGACTAGAAATTAGATATAAACTAAGGTTTTTAGTTTAAAATAATAGTTTCGGGTGTATAGTTAAAGCGGTATACCTATTAAATAAATAATTCGGCTATTCCCCTTACGTTAATTATACGATAGTAGGGGATAGATACTACTTATTTAGACAGGCGATTGATTACCACTATAATCTAATTATATTCGGACTTATCTATAGGAAAATTCTTAAAGTTAATATATAGGTACTATATTAGTCGATTTAGTATAGGAAGTAGGTAGATAAAACCTAGGGTTTAAATTTATATCGGATAAGCTTTACGGTATAGAATATAATTCTATATATATCGTTTGCAAGTAGCTTCTATACTCTTCTAATAGTACTTCTAAAATAGTAACTAATAGATTTTAGTAGCGTTTAGGTGTGCGGAAGATACTTAGTTATAAGCCTCTTATATAAATCGCGTATAAAGGCCTAAATCTAATAGAATATATAAGCGATTATCGTAGAGGAGTAGTCTATTCTCTATCTAATACTTGTAGGGTAGAAGTATGTGTTCCTATATAAAGGAGGCTTAGTTTTCCTATAGTAATACGTCGATTAACTCTAGAGAGTTTAGTAATATAACCTACTTCTAGCCTTTAATAACATTTAGTATAGCTACTTAAGTTATTATTTAGGTAATATAGGACTAGGCTAATTTAGTATTAATTTAGGGGTGAAGTTAATACGGTTTAAATAGAACTCTTAACCGGTTATTAGTTTAAGCTACTTTTAAGTTTTCTATATCTTATTCGTAATGACTAAGGATATCTACTCTAGTATTATTCTTACCTAGAGTGTACTCGATTCGGAACTAATACTAAGCTAATTCCTCGGTCTAATAAACTTAATAAGTATTAAGTACCTTTATAGTTATAAAATATTCGAGTAAGTAATAATTAGTATATACTAGAGTCCTAGTAGCTACTAAAGTAAGTTCTACCCTCTATTACTTAAACGTAGTAACGATTACAAACAGTTCCTTATTATAAATCTCCTAGTTTAGTTCCGAACCGGATAAAACCTTACTATAGAATATTATAGGGTACTATTTTCCGTTAGAATATTTCTATAATAGTACTCCTATAACTATTCTATTAGAGGTATTAGTTTCCATTTTTATTTCTAACACAGGGTTAAAGTAGTAGAAAGTAAGTATACTTAATAGAGCTGACTTTAATTTTTTAAAGGTAATATTACATTCTAAAGTCTATATAAAAGGGGTTATAGGGCTCTATAGTACGATAATTAGCTTTATAACACGCGAGAATTCCGGTATAAACTATTGGTAGAATCTAGTAAAACCTAAGAAGGATTTCACACCTGTTATAATAGTAGATAGCTGCTAGTTATATAGTACTTCTACCTTCTCTAGATTAACCTTAAGGCCTTTATTTAAGAGGATATAGCTAAGATATTTAGTTCGGGTAATATAGAATTCGCTCTTCTTAATATTAACTTATAACCCTACTTAATATAATTTCTTAAAAACTTTCTTAACGTAGATAGCATATATCGCCTTATCTTTAAAGTAGATAAGAATATTATCTAGGTAAGTAATATAGAAGTTATCTAGGTAGTCGATTAGTACGTTATTTATATAGTACTAGTAAGTTACTAAACTATTATATAATCTAAAAGGTAGAACTTTATATTTATA